>JAVQKC010019799.1:0-13064 GCA_036025475.1 Philypnodon macrostomus
CATCCAGACAAATCAAAAAAGTAAAATAGACCCTTCCCATGTTTGTCATGGTTTGGGGGCGGGGCCTCTTAATTGCTCATTAACAATATTAAAACCCTTAGAAATCACACAATGTCTGAGTAAGGTGCCCGTTGGGGCAGACGTATGTGGCCGTTTCGCCAATATACACCTTGCTGTCGGGGACGACAGCACAGGCCTAGTTTTGATGTTGTATTTTCATATGGCTGATTTTTCATTATTTTCTTCAGGAGAACGGGACAAGCTTGAAGGAGGATCAGACGCCCTCCAAGCGGTCCCCCAGCAAAGGCATGAACGCTGCTGCCGGTGACGCTGCCATGACCCTGGTCAATGGGGTCTCGTAAAGACCACCGGTCCGCTCACCTCTCACAAACCTAAGTCTAGAGCAAGACTCCATGGCAAACTCTGTTCCTGCTTGCATTAACTTAAACCTTAAACAGATGAGACAAAACCTGAATTCATACTTTGAGAGTGAAAAAGTACAAAAAAATGACGCATCTACTTAAAACCACACGGTGTATGCTATACTATCTATCAGTACTTAGTGCTTATTAAAAAAAAAACTAACTAGCTTGCCAAAAAAGAGCTGGTGGATATGACTTGATTTCTGAATACTGAAACACAAGAAACAGGACAAGACTTTTTTTGTTGATGAAAATGTTTATTTGTGTCTTTATTTTTGTTCGTTTTGTTCATTGTTTATCACTGGTTTGGACTTTTGGCTGTCACTCTCTCAACTGAACAGTGATACTGTATCGAGAGGTGTAAGCTGTAGGGAAAGGTGCACAGGTAGACAGTATGTGGCGCACACTGAACCCAGGAGATGGAGTATTAAGACATTGTGCCTTGAATTTGAAAAAAAGAAAAGATATTCAAATATTATCCATTAATTTTGCTATTGTTTCCTAAGATGGGGAGGTTGTTATTCCAGGTTTTCCTTTTGTTTTATGGAGAGAAAAATTAAACATAAGCGACAATACAGGAGCAGAGGTAGTGGCTGGCCAATGTGTCATAAAAGAGGTGCCAAAATATGAGTTAAGGCGCTCTAGGGGTATGTATGTGCATTTGAATGTGAGATATAGCAAAGAGAGGTGACAATTGGCAACAAACATAGGCTTGGGCTGGTGAAGCAAGTCTTCAAAGGGTCCAGAGCGGGCACCCCTTGTTAACAAGACGGGCTCAAAGTACAAAATTCTAGGACTCTTCAGTGTCTGAGGGGACAGTGGTGCTAGCTTCCAGCCACACAAGTGTCTTGAATTAAAACCACTACAGTAGCAGACCACCTTTCCTTTCTGGGACAGGTGCTGCTAATTAAGAGGTAAAAGGGAAAAGCCCAGAGACTGGTACACCTTCAAAAATCAATGCCCACTCTTAACGGTACGCACACACAAATCACTACTGAGTGTCGAAATGTGTGACCAAGGACTTCTCTGTCTTGTACCTGATAGTTTGGGTTGGAGAGGGACTTTGAACTACAATGGCTCTCTGCTCAAGTTGTTGTCTTGGTTACCACTCTCAAGTTTTTCTTTTGTTGCTATTTCCACATCTTTAGAAAATAATAAAAATCTAAATGAAATCTTCTCTGGAGATGACCTTTTGATTTATGTCTCGTGCAGTCTTTTTCTAACCTGCATGGCATTTAGTAACAAAGTATTTGATGGTGCCTCTCCTTTGCATGAGGAAAGGGTCTTACGATTAATCTTAAAGCCATTGTCCCATCAACTAATACAAACTGCTGCTAATGTACACACTGAATGTCTGACTAACTTAAAAAATAAAAATGTGTTCCCCTATACAGCTCCATGTGCTACAAGTCAGGAAAGGGACCTAATATTTTGCATGGCCAGGTTTTCAAACTGGGAGTGGTGATTGGATAATGACCTAGATGCTGCTGTTTCTGAATTTCTGCTCATTTTGTTGTTTGAAAGTTGTTTGTTCCTTAAGTTCAGCTGCATGCGCGAGTGCAGACCCTTTTATACCTCATTGTGTGACCTCTGTACCCCCGTCCTGTTGAAAGTGTGTGCGTACGACAGATGTGCGGATGCTAGTTGTACAGTCAACTCCTTATTACTTGTCAGATTTTTTCTCACTCATGTTCTGATGGCAATAAAGGACTTTTCATTGTTTGGTATACAATTTTGCTGAGACAGTTTTTTTATGTTTCACAGCAACCCATTGACAAATTTAGGAGATGTAGAGTGTGTATGTGTATATATATATATATATATATATATATAAAATTTCATTCTACATGACCAAACTTACTTACTAGTAGGTATAGTAGAGTAATCCAAACTCGGGCGACCCCAGTCATGACATGCCTGCTGCGACTGTGTGACTAAATCATTTTGTTAAAAGGGACATGTACTAAGTGGCAGATTAGGACAGGGGTTCACTTACTGAAAACATTAAGTAGTGAAGCTATAACATTAGTGACTGTGCTTTAAAATGGTAACCAAAACCTAAAAAGAGGTAAAGGAAACCAACAAAAAAACACATTGAAGAATAGCCCAAATTGCGGACCCTCAAATGATGACATGCCAGTAATGAGCTCAAGACGTGGCAAACAGGGATGGTCAAAAGCAGGGGTTCCCAAACTGTTTCACTGAGGGCCACGTTGTAAAAAATTCATACCGAGGCTGAGCCACTTCACCAAAAGTCCTCTTTGGTCTGTTTTCTGAACACGTGCTGGTAGGTTTTTTGCTTAGTGTCCCTCTAAATTATAACCACAGAGAAAAGTGAAATATCTTGTTACGCATTATTTTATTATGTAGAGTCACATGCAGTAAAAAGTAAATTTGGCCCAAATGAGAGGTAAGCCTGAGGGTCACCAAAATATTGCTCTGTGGGCTGCATTTGAATTTATTTTTAGTATATAGCCAAAACATAATGATTAGAATACATTATATTTTATATTATTTTTATTATTATTATTAGACTGAAACAAATAGGGCACCCTACAATCACAATATTTCTACAAAAGGTAACGTTCAAGAAAGAACTAAACAACCAAAAAGTGAAGGGTACAGCATGAAAAGAACTTGGTGGGCATTATTCAAGTAAACTTAAAAGGGGAGAAAAAGGTTCCTCCAGTCGGTATTGGAATTGGTTCAGCGGATGCCATAAAATAAATGATTTGATCTCAGTGATTTGATCTCAAGAGTGGGGCATAAAGGCCGTTGAACGCAGTAGCCAATCATAAACTCGTTTATTTAACTGACTTGTATTTCCACCAATCACATTTAACCTAGCCCAGCTCTAGGGTGCCGGTGCTCAGAAGAGTTTATCTATATCTAATCTAACAGGCCCCGTTGGTTTCCATTGGTTTCACTTCGCTGTAGGACAACTGTAAGTACTGTGGCTTTATATAGACATTTAGCAATAACTGTAACATAACGAACCAATCCAAATACATACATGCTTTTGGCGAGTTCGACAAGTTACCCTTTATGATTGTGGATTGTGTTAAAGATGGCTAACACGCAATATTAGCTATTAGCTGGTGTTAGCATGCTACTAGCAACACGAGAAAGGTGCTCCGAATTCCAGGAAGCGTATACACACTGTATTCATATATCGTTACAAAGAACGCTTTGGGGGATCATAGATGTACTTTACTGACTACATATTTAGTGGATGTATGAATTGAAGACATTGAGCTCTTAAAAGATACAAACTTCCGGGTGGGCTGAAGCTCACCGTGTGCGTCGATGTTAGCCTTCTAGTTCGCTAGCAATACTATTTGCTCATGCTTGTTACTGGGAACCGTGTTCACAAGAGTCTGCATTTCTCTTCTCCACAGTACTCGACTGTAACAGTCATGGTGAAAATCTTCATCGGGAACCTCTCTCAGGAGACTCAGAAGGATGACATAGAGGCCCTGTTCACTCCGTACGGCACAGTGACGGAGTGCGCCAAGTTTAAAAATTATGCCTTTGTTCACATGGATGACCGCAAGTCAGCCACCAAGGCCATCCGAGAGCTTCACCTGTACGAGCTCAACGGAAGACCCATAAACGTGGAGCCCAGCAGAGGGAAGAACCAGGGGCCAGTCAAGCTCCATATAGCCAACGTGGAGAAGGGCCATGAGAAAGAGTTGCAGGCACTGTTTGAGGAGTATGGCACAGTCACAGAGTGTGCCATCGTCAAGAATTTTGCCTTTGTACACATGTCCAACTCTGATGAGGCCATGGACGCCTTAGAGGGGCTGGACAACACAGAGTTTCAAGGTAAATTTGTGCGCTATTGTATGTTCTCAAAAGATACATCATGCGTTTAGTTTACATGTCATTGTAATCCTTGGATTCTTCAAACAATCTACTCACTCTACTCATGCCATATGTTTTTTCCCATAGGTTTGTATCATAAAATGAGTAGCTATACAAACTTAATATTTCCCACCAATCAGAATACAATGGCTGAAGCAAAAAAATCTCCATGTTCTTTTAGCGTCACAACCTTGACACATGTATCTTTTTCTCAGGAAAGCGCATACACGTTCAGATTTCTAAAAGCAGACCCAGAGGAGGGGCTCCTGAGGAGGATTACTATCCACCTCCACCAGGCAGAGGGAGCTATTACCCGCCCCGTTACCCGGCCGAGAGGCCCGAGCCCTCCTACAGAGGCCGCGTGTCGGCCTACCCTCCTCCGCCTCCTCTGCCCCCTCCTCCCTCAAGAAGGGTTCCCTACCCCGACCGCTACAGTGAGCGCGACGCCTACGCCGGGATGATTGATTATTATGAGAAATACCGCGCTCGACCCTACAGCCCCGCTGCATACGACGACAGGCGTTCCAGTGCCATCCCTCCTCCTCCACCACCCTCGTCTGCTCTGGCCCAGCGTCTGGGTATTGACCCATATGACCGGCGCCCTCTGCCCCCTCCTCCTCCATCATACATATCCCGAGATAGGAGCCCTCTGCGCAGGGCCCCACCCCCCCCTCCATCCCCCGGTAACGGCTACTCCTACGAGCGCTCCCGCCTCTCGCCCATGTCCAAAGCCGCTGCATACGGGATGCCTCGGCCCCGGGACGCCTATCCAGAGAGACTGCCACCCCCGCCGCCACCTCCTCGATACGCCTATTAGACTAGTCCAAGGTGAGAACATCCAGGCTAAACATTATGTGGAGTCTGACATTTTATAGCATCCTTTTAAATAAGACCAAACTTAAATTTGAGCCTAATTTACAATATCTCGTTAAATGCCGCACTAAACCTTCAGTTAAACAATGTGCATTCTTAAATACTGCTGCTGAGAAGTCAGCCTTGCGCGGTATTATATAGAAGGCGATCTTTACCTGTGGTGTGCTCTCTTTCAGGTTTAGAATTTGACAAGATCGTCGTCTGCCGATGCATGAGGCGTATACACCGGTCTATGGCGGAGTGCGTTGCGTTCGCCTGAGACTTACTGGAAGATACTGAATTGCGGACAGCCCCGTCCTCTGCTTCTTTTACTGTTGAAATTCTTAAGGTTTTTGCAGAGAAACCCAGGCTTACGTGCTTATACTTGGCCCATAACTCTTCTAATCAAACATTGGGGATATGATTATTCAAAAACCTATTAGACGAATACCTTCTTGTAAAATCTTGTGTGGGTTTCCCACCAAAACACGTTAGATAATCACTGTGTGAAGTTCTTTTATTGGTGTGGCAAATGTTTCTCTTTGCGATCCATGTTGGCATGACAAACTTATTGGGTTTTTCTTTTTAATCTTTGTGTTTTCTTGCGAAAATAGAATTTAACAGTTATGTATGATTTTATTTACTTTACAAGTTGCTTTTCATTAGAGGGCTTTTTAAATAAACAAATGAAACCAGCGTTCATCGATTTAATTCTTAGACATTAACTCTTCTCCGCTCTTTTTACTCCAAACTCATAAGATTCAAAACCCAATGGCCCTCATTTACCAAATCTGTATTTATGAATCTATATCTGGGAGATTGGTAAGGGCTGGGGTTTAGTACAGTTGGTAGAGCATGCAATCCATTTACAGAACTGAAACAGGCCCTGTCGACATGGGTTCAAATCCAGACACTGACAATTGGTCAAATGTTACGCTGGTCTCTTCTATAGTGGCCGGTGGTGAATAACGCCATAAAATGATAAACACTTCAGCTTAGTAATATGTTGCTTGTAAGCTGAAGAGCTGGCTCATCATAAGTCAGGAAATTTGCTGTGTGAAAACATGGAGTGTCCCACTTCAGTGGGATTTGAGCCCAGCTGTCATAGAACCAAGTGCCAAATTTTATGTACAAAGTTTGTTGCCAGTGTACATAATAGAGGGCTATTCTGTCTTTAGATGATGTGAAATATCTTTACAGCAGATGAATCCAGGCACTGGGAACTTTTCTGGTTCTGACGTAGCTTTTCACTGTAAAAGGCTGTTTTGGCTTAGCCTCAACGGTGATTATGAATAAGTACATCTAAAATTAACAACCATCAAGACTAACACCGCAAATGGGAAATCTCTGTCAGTTGTCCATAATGACTGCTCGGATGTCACTTCCTGTTCATGCTTTGCCACTTGACTCCTTTGTTAACCCAATAATTTCTCACATGGTACTAACTTTTGGGTAGCTTTTGTTTTGTTTTACTTATGTTTTCTTTTACATTTGTGTTCATGTCTCATACAAGCCAATTTATTTTCATGTCACCCTTCTCTTGATCACATTAGCCCACCAAACTGAAATGCTTAGCATTTGTCTATCTTGTAGGTTTTTAGATTCAGTGCAAGTAGATGCCAGTGATGGTAAGTGTTCCTGGAAGATGGCCTGCACTCTAAATGAAAAGGTACATTTGATATTTTTCATATTTAATTATATATTTGTGAGGAACCTGTATATAATAAAGTGAAACTGTTTTTAAATGAGTTGCTCATATTTTCCACAGGCCGGGTGTCCAGACCAATTCTAAAAGGGTAATTTCCCATCTCTGGAACAGATGGGTCATGATGCTCTAGCTCAAGGTCAGGAATTTGATTTCATGTTTTTATTTTGATGGTATATTGTGTTTTTAAACTTTAAATGTTTTTTTCCAGGAAGTGGCTGTAGTTTTCAGAATGTGGACTTTTGATGATTGACATTAGGTCAGTTGAATTAAGAGGGCAGAATAAACCTTATATTACATTTGGGAAAATGTTTTGAAGTTTAAACAGTACATGTCTCTAAAACCAGGTGGTTTTAGAGGTCTGAATAGTTGAGACACACTTGTAATGTCACATATGCTAAATGCTCTTATCAGGGCTAAAATCTTTTAGAATGGAATCTCAATGGAAATGGAATTGAAACCTGACATGATTGCTGCCATACTCTAAAGATGATTTTGGTTAATGGGATTCTGTGAAAAAAGATCAACATATCATTTATACTTTTTGTTATACAATGTCTCAATGTATCACTAATCTGAAATACAAAAATGTATTACAAATAAAGTACTTTTTTAAGTCAAAACAATTTTTTTACTGACTGTTTAGCATTTTCCCCTAAATCCACACCCATTTCAGGAAGTATGTCGACACCACTCGTAAACATTTTAGGAGACTCATTAAATGTGTAACTTTTATTACGAGGGTACTCCGTTCCTAAAATGAACCTTGATCAACAAGACACTGCTCATCTTAGATAGGGCATTTTATTGGCCCTTTGATTTTCACCTTACTTGACCAACATGCGTACAGTAGTTACTAAAGTTTAGAGATACCTGACTTACAAAAAGCTGCTAAAATGCTCTATAACCTATAAATTACAATCATCTTGTTCTAATTAGATAAAAGGTTAAAGCCCTATTTTAATGATGTACAGTAATATCAATGTTAACTGGAACCACTCGAACAAATAATACCTCCCCATTAATGCTAATTGTGGCTAAATGAATGCACCAAATGTGTAAGGATTGACATATTACTGTCCATCTATTGTACAGTACTACTGGACAGTAGTACTGATTGTAATTTGAGGAGTGCCGCTTAAACCTGGCAAAACCTGTTGCATGAATGCATGCATGTCTGAAGGACTGACGCCAAGAATGTTACTACAATGTCTTTTATTAACATAACATTAATATAAAAGGAGAATAACAGTGTATGGAACACAATAAATATATTTACACAATAAGGAATGTTATAAACAATTTAAAGTAAAAAAAAATCTTGTCACATGTTGATAATATGTTGACACTAATATAATGTAATTTGTAAGTACACATGAAAATAAAACAATGTGAATAACTCGATCCAACAAGTTCTTTACAGAACAGTGGGTTAAAACTTGATAGCTTAACAATAAACATTTCAAACACTTAAGTGCAGCTACTGAACTAACAAACAGTCTAAATTACTTGTGAAGAATGATTTGGGCTAATTTAATTCAAGTTGTTATTATGAGAGATATGAAAGTGTTTCATCCATCTCCAATGGCCCATTGGACTTGAGATCATCTGTATAACATGACCCTGTATCCATAACAGGACTTCTGCTTTGTATGCACGAACACGTCTCTGTGAAAGGAGAAGCTTCCAGTACATCTAACTCCACCTCGAAACTTTCCTTTGCCTCCCCGGGCTCCCTTAAAATCAACATCTGATATTCTCCAAATCGCACCAAGGCCTTATCTGTCAAATCCAGTCTCTCCAAGTACTCCAGTTCCTTTCCGTTTACAATCAGCCGTCCTTTCTTGCTCAAATTATAGACAGTAAAAAACATACCCCGGCATTGGGGCAGATGGTAAGCCTGAATGGACAGCTGTTTGCGGGACACTTTTTGGTCCACTAAGGTGAAAGTGCAGGACAGACCATCTCGTCCCAGTCTGAGGGGATCATCAGCGTCAAGTTTGGTTCTGTGGCCCAGAGGTAGAAGACTAAACATCCCCTTGCTGCGCTGCTGGGGGTGAAAGAACTTGATTTGAAGACAAGTCAATAAGTCCTCCTCTGTTTCCATGGTTTGGGACACGTTCATCATGATGAAACTGTCCAGTGATGGCAGCCTTGAAAAAAGAAAATAGATACATACATATCAACATAAAGTACACAGTTAATACTTCATTATTATTTATCTTACCTTAAAGTTAACTTTTTTGTGGCCAAGTGTGTTCTTCCAATGGCTGGAGTAGCTACAGGGATTGTGGTCAGAGTGAAAATGTGAAGAAAGAATAAACAGCAAACCTCATAGTGCAACAACAACCCAGCTCTGCCCCTTTCCTTACCCCTCACGAGACTCACTGTGTTGCTTTCGCTGACACTGGGAAATGCCACAATGTTATGGTCAACATACTAATCAATATTCTATTTGTTTGAGAATCATTATTGAGTTGGGAATTCTAATAATCTACAGATAAACATATTT
Source organism: Philypnodon macrostomus (assembly GCA_036025475.1). Lineage (NCBI taxonomy): Eukaryota > Metazoa > Chordata > Actinopteri > Gobiiformes > Eleotridae > Philypnodon > Philypnodon macrostomus. The sequence goes on from JAVQKC010019799.1 coordinate 9,356, forward strand.
TATTTAGACCTATTTTGAAGGGTATAGTAAGATTTGTTTTTAATAGGACACTAAGCGACTCGTGAGCAACAAATGCACCATGTCTGTGGAATTTCCCGTCAGCCAACAAATTCCCCCATTTGATGCAATGCATTGATGAATTAGTTAACCGTTATGCTTCTGTAAAGTTGGTTTATATTCTGAGCCCTCGATTAGTGCCTACATTAAGGGTCAACCTTTGATATTATTACCAAAAATGTGCATATTGCATCCAAAACTTATGAATAACACACAAACCGGAAGTCTCTGAAAAGATGTTGGCCCAATGCCGTTATCTCTGAAGAAGAATCCACGCTATTGTTTCACCGATAGGCCACGTTAACGCAAATATGCCTAGTTAATAACAGGTTTTTTAAAAACCCACACAATTAGCTTTAGCTTACAGTCACATCGGTTGTGACTTGTTTAGCCTCTGAAAACAAGACGTTACTGAAGTTTTAATTCGTATTATTTCTTTTACGTTTATTTATTTTTATTATGGCAGTATTTTGTCGATAGGGGGCGTTGTCACATCCAAACAACCCGGAAGTCGACAGATAAAGAAACAAAAGAGAACGGAAGCCGGTGGAGCAGGAGCAGAAGGAGCCAGGACAATAAACCGTCTGTTCGCATTCCACACCGACGGAATAAGGTAAACTAAAGGTGGATTTTTACTTTATTTTCAGCGTTATTATTATATATGTTTCATTCTCAATTAACGATGGAGATTGCACATGGGCACGCGTCGTAGTTTTATCTGGTCCCGTTGTTCAGAACGGCATTTGAAGAGAGATTTATTTAGTGATAAGTATCAGCCATGATGCTGCAACTGTGTACTTTTGAGATTACATAAATATGGAGACGGGGTCGTTAAAATAAATGCATCTGACGTTCATCAAACCACCGCCATTTTGTTTTGCTCAAACATTGCTACATTATGCTACGTCATATGGGCCTAATATGCAAGTCCAATCAGTCTCTGTTCGTATAAATCTCGCTAATTTGATTGTTCCATTTCGTCAGGTAGGCCACAATGGTGAAGATATTCGTGGGGAACCTGTCTGTTGAGGCAACCTCAGAGGAGCTCAAGGAGCTCTTTGAAGAGTATGGTACAGTAACTGAGTGTTCCATCATCAAGAACTATGCCTTTGTCCACATGGAGGACCGCAAGGCTGCCACGAAAGCTATCAAAACCCTGCGCCACCACATGCTTCATGGCACCCCTATGAATGTGGAGGCCAGCCATGGAAAAAGCCAGGGCCCAGTTAAACTACATATAGCCAATGTAGAGAAAGGCTGTGACGATGAACTCCGTGCTCTCTTTGAAGAGTATGGTACAGTGTCAGAGTGTGCTGTAGTAAAAAACTTTGCTTTTATACACATGCCCAACTATGATGAGGCAATGGATGCTCTGAAGGGCCTGGATAACACTGAATTCAATGGTAAGATCATGTCCAAATTGCTTTGGTCAACGTTAATGTGTCAGTCATGATTTTTAAACTGTTTGTGTTATCAGGCAAACACATCCATGTGCAGATTTCTAAGAGTCGCCCCCGGCATGAGGAACATGACAACTACTCCACTCCTCCTCCAGAGTACTGGCCTCAGCGGTATCCAGGAGACAGGCCTGATCTCCCACCACCCAGCTACACCAGGGGCCGCTATGGGCCCCCAGGTTATCCCCCTCCTCCCCCCCCACCACCCCCTCCTCCAAGGCGCCTCCATTACCCCGAGCGTCCCTACGACAGCGAGAGGTACAGCAGTGTTGTAGATTACTATGAGAAGTACAGAGTGCGTCAATACGCCAGTCCATATGAAGACCAGCGAGTATCCGCGCCTCCTCCGCCCGCTCCTGTGGCCCGGGACCGGCCTGTGATCGACCCGTACGAGCGCCGCCTGCTCCCCCCCCCTCCTCCTCCGTCCTCGTACTACCCCCGTGATCGTAGTCCCATCAGACGAGCTCCCGCCGCTCCCATCCCACCTCCGGCGAACGGCTACAGCTACGACCGCTCGCGTGTCCCTCCGGGATACGGCAGGGACCCCTACTCTGACCGACTGCCCCCGATGCCCCCTGCACGATACGCTTATTAACCAAGGTGAGAGGCCTGAACCCCCCCAGCATACGCCTGCGTCGCATAAACTGCAGCGGCAAGCGACATCTTGATACACACGTTCACGCCACACAGTTTGCGTTCTTTTATTTTGAGTTACTACACCGTTAGTCTACTTAACCAAACTAACATCTGTATGAGATGGGGCGTCGTGCTCTGTCCACACTTCGTTCATTCGTGTGATGTGCTCTTTTCTTTCAGATCGTTCTCGACTGCGTCAGCGCTCGTCCTCCAGATGCGACAATATCTTCTTTCTGCGGCGCAGCGCGTTTTCTCTTGTCGTATGCAAACTGAAATGTGGACATGAACACTTTTTTTTAATTTTTTGCATTTTAGAATCGTTTTATTTTTTTTCCTTTTTATTCTTTAGTTTCAAAACATGTAGTAATCTAGTAGTTGCCTCACATTAGGATTTTTATTTTCTCTTGTGTTCAATTACCAGTGTCTAACTTAGTATAAAAAAAATGCACAATTTTGACAGTTATTGGGGCATTACTGTAATATCAAATTGCGCAAATATTTGAGGCAGATTATTGGCTAAGACGTTCGTCTCGCTCGATCACAGCTGTTTTCCATAAACGTCATTAGCACATGTTCTGCTGTAAATTTGTGTTATTTATAACCAAGCGTTTTGTTAACAACCGTCTTTTGTATATGACGTTAGATAATGTCATGATGAGCTTGTTAATAATCTCCCCAGTATAATAATGCAGCCCATGATAAACACCAGTGTACATAACGCCCCTGAATCTGGGAGAAGTGACTTGGAAAGCCAGAATGGACAGGTAAGTAAGGGAATGGACCGGTAGTAATACATGTGTATAACAACATTTCAGGCATTCATTGTAACATCCATCTTTCTTTGAACATTTAAGTTGTTTGTCACTGGTTCTCACGGGGACTAATGGTGTTTTAGCTGTGGTTATTGTCCCAAGAAATTGTGTGGTTGAAGTTTGTATGTGTCAAAAATAAACAAACTTCAAGTTCAGCTCAGTGTGTTAATTTGGACAATTATTGATTTTTAAATTTCATTACTACTACTAGTAGTACTAGTACTAGTAGTACATGACTTTGGCTAAGCAAAAGAGGTATGTTGTAGGTTGTTTTGTACAACACGGGAGTAGTAGCTGGGTCTTACAAATAAAGATCATACCTGGGGAAAAATCCAGCCACAGGAACCTCCAAGTATGGCTAAATGGACACATGCTGTGGGAACTCTTCAGGAGGTCTTGTATTGCTTTCTTATTTTTAGTGCAATACAGGGGGTGCAGAGTACAACAGCCCTGTTACCCAATGTCACCCTGAAATAAACCAGAAAGGCGAAGAAGAAAAAGAGAAACACCTATTAATAATAATAATAATAATACATTTTATTTCAAGGCGCCTTCTAGACACTCAAGGACACCGTACAAGACAATTGATAAAAAACAGGCAAGATATATATATATATATATACAATAAAACACAAAGGAACTAGACAATGCAATACAGATAAAAATGGATAAACAGGTGATGGATACTTATGAAGGGTAGGCTATTCGGAACAGATGGGTCTTAAGGCGAGATTTGAAGTCTGGGAG
>JAVQKC010019833.1:0-22960 GCA_036025475.1 Philypnodon macrostomus
AAAATGATCTACTAAAAAGTATAATCATTTTACATAGTTTTACCCCTTTTCTAAATCCTCCACACCTAAAGGAAGCTGGTGTGTCCTGTTGTGCTGTGTTGACAAGATGTTCTTCTCTGTTGGATCAAAGGTGGGTCAGGGAGTTCCTCAATGACGAGAACCGAGGCCTGGACATCCTGGTGGAGTACCTCTCTTTCGCCCAGTGCGCCTTCATGTGAGTATTTCTGTCAAAACACGCCTCTTCTGACTGCAGCCCAGCCTTTCCTATGGGGAAATGGGTTTGGCTTTGGGTTTAACGTAAGGCTATGAGCTGCTTGTGCATCTAAAAAGTGCTCTGGTTGTTTATTTGCTTCAATGTAAATGCTAAAAGTGTGATGCAGTGCAGATGTATACAGTATGTTGCCTAAATTCCTAAGCCTTGAGTTGTGCTGAGCTTATCAAGCAGCTTGAAGACAGTTCTTGTGATAACCCCAGGCTGCTAACATAACCCCCGCCTGCTTCTCATCTGTGCCCGGTGCCTCTGTGTTGGCTCCTCCAGGTTGGATTTTGAGGGGCTGGAGAATGGTGTTGATGATGGCTTCTTGGACAAAACTAGAACTTGGAGCAGGTCTATTGAAGATCTGCACAATACAAGCACTCAACCCTTTTGCAACACTCTGGTGCGCTCTGCTCGTCAGTCTGTCCTCCGGTATGTACCCTGTGCAAGCTGCTTCTCCCTACCTCTACCCATTTCTGCTTTGCTCTGCTAACCTTGACTGCATCATACTCGTTACATGATTGCAGGCCAAATGTCGTAACTATTTTGTTTCAGCAACTATTTATCAGATATGGCAACAGTGACCCCTGTACTGTCCTGACCTCAAGCCCACTCACTCTATACAAATTCAATCAAATGTTGAGCACATCAGAGATAGCAGAAATAGAAGTGCTGACCTTTTGCTCACTGTCTCTTTTTTGGTGAATACTCCTCCAGATGTGAGAGATGAATGCCAGCTGTGAGGTACAGCATGTGTTGGGCAATCCTGACTACCACTTTTATACAGAGAAAGATGATGAGATCTTGGGCTGGGCAGTATCAATGCTCATAATATCACACAGTTAAACAAGATTTAAAATGGTGAATGAGAAGTTTTATGCATTGCCCTTATGACTGATATGTTTTTAATATAAGGGTCTATATCAGCGGTGTCCAAACTATGGCCCGGGGGCCAAATGCGGCCCGCAGAGCAATTTGTTGTGGACCTCAGGCTTACCTCTCTATTGGCCCAAATTGTATTTTTATTGCCAGTGACTCTACATAATCCAACAAAAAGACAGCATTCAATGTGTAACAAGAGATCCTTCCACTTTTCTGTGTGGTTATAATATATAGAATATATAGAAAGACACTAAGTAAAAAAAACTTCCAGAAGATATGTGTCCAGAAAACAGATAGAACCTCAGAGAGTGGCCCTCCTCGGTATTAATTTTTGGTCTAAATCTTGTGCATACCGATGACCCTTACATGTACCTAGCCATGTTTATGCCTCACCTCTGGGCAGCACGTTCCAGGCAATAGTGTCGGTGATGGCGGTGAAGATCCAGTTGAGTTCTCCGAGGGGGGTGCGCCTGTCGTTGAGGCGGCCGGGGATCCTGCAAAAATGCCATGGGACAGATGGTACTGTGTCAGCCAGAGTCACTGTATATGCCACAGAGACTCGAAACACTTAAAACACAAAGTAGTTACTATCACAACACATCTGAACACATTTAGGTTCAACAGCTCCTACGCCCAGTGACTAACAATGAGTGTAACTACGGACAGACTTTCACATTGGCTTATGGTAGTAGTTGAAGTGTGAAGAGTTGCTGTTGTCCAAGCCTTTAAAGTGAAATATAGTAATTGTATTTATAGTTTAGAAAAACAATAACATTGATTCATTATCTGCAGGTTATTCCTTTAGAGTTGTGGGAAGCTCCAGCAACTACTGGCATGTGGCATAATGACCAGTTAATAGCATGTCTGACACACAAACACTGAAAATATTTTAGATAGGTTTGAAGACATGCTATATATAAGAAAAGTAAACCAGCATTCAGAAGAAACATCTAGGTCCAGTTATATCGCCACACTTTGTTTTGAACAGGTAGGTTCTTCCCAATCAGTGGTTGTAGGCTGCTCACATCTTTCTGTCCCTTCAGGCTAATGACAGGCAGACTCACCAACACCCCTATAGTTCCCCCCATTAAGGAGGCCATGCAGATTAAGTAAAGGATTCCTACAGCTCTATAATGTCACACATACAGTACATATGGAAATGCTCTATCCATTAATCATACCACCCCACTCAGAATGTGGAATGGGATGAGAGCTACACCATGTTGGCTGTCGGACTAATGAACACTATGAAAAGAAATGAGAGAATAGACAGGATAAGGGCAAACAGTATCTGCTAACATATCAGAGTTAATGTGAGCAAGTGAGAAGAGGAAAAAAAACCCGCTTTGAATTAGTGAACAAAATGTCAGCAGTAAGAAGAAATAAATGGGAACCAAATGTGAGTCATATGGCTAACACGGTATCATGAAAAGGAATATTAAGTAACTTTGTGTTAAAGGACTGTAGCACTGTGAAGGGTATGGAGTCTTTCATATGTGCACTATTGTTTGGGCCTCGACATTGTGCTGATGCACATTTATACGTTGTGTGAATAGTGCAGTCTTGCAGAACGTGACCTTCAAGTCGATCAGGCATAACATTATGACTTCCTGGCTAATATTGTGTTGGTTCCCTTTTTGCAGTCCTATATGCAACAAATTGTGTGTTCTGGCATCTCTTAATTATTAATAAAGTCTAATAAAGTCTAATGAAGGTTAGTAAAAAATAATTTTCCAACTCACTCTTAAGCACACCAATGCCAAATTGTTCAGCTTCTAACACCAACTCTAAGAACAAAATGTTCAATAGCGTTTATTATATCCCACCACCTAACTTGTGCCATGATGAACTCGAGATACTCAGTGGTCATAATGTTAAGCCTAATTGCTGTATAAAAAGATGTCTCATGTTTTGTCCTGGTTGTGTCATTTCTTTTTCTCACTTAATGGTCAGTCTCGCTCCTATACTTATTAATGAGTAATGATATTTTGTCATGTCTACGAGCAGGCGGGAATGACAGTGGCAGACGAGACTGGAGTACAGAAAGGTGTGAGATGCAACAGCTGACCTAAAAAGGGTTCACTGGACAATAATACTGGCCTGCTCATGCTGCCAGTGTCAGATGAAAGAATCATCTTCTAATGTGGGTAAATGTACATGTATTTGCAATAAATAATTATCCATTATTGATGCTTGGTTGGCTGACAAATCCAAAAATATAGTCTATTTCAGTGCAATTGAAGACAATGTGTTTACTTGTGGAGTGCTTGATAATAGACTTGTTGGGTGAAAGTCGAGGAAAAAATCTGTTGTCTAAGGCAGTGGTTCTCAACTGGTCTGGCTTTGGGACCACCTTTTAATGACAAGCCGTGACCTACTTGTGAAATGTATTGAATAAAAAGATTGAGCTGCTGTAATTATGAGATTGTATAATATTGGAATATCAGCACAATAAATCATTTGAAGATAAACCAAGCAGAGAAAAAACAATCTACAAAAACAGCTGTAAACTACAAGCTGAGGGATATTACTGCTCATTATTCTCTGTCTGGGGCAGGAGCAGCTCACTGTAGAGAAGGGAATGTCTCCCACGTGAACAGGCAGAGTGGAATAACGTGTAAATAAAGTGATTCACATACGTCTCTCTTTGGTCATTAGGAGTGCCTTTAAGTATGGCCAGACTGTGTCTGTCTGTTTCTTTATATTTTTACTATTTATTAAAAGTCGAATCCCCTGTGATCCTCTTGTCTCTGTGCATGTGATTGCTTCCTCTCTCTCTCAATCACAGACTCTCGTGTCCCTGCTCTAGTGTCATTCTTCTGACCATTGAAAGTTATAGGATGTAAACATCTCTTTTCTGTTTGTATTTCGTGCTAAACTTCAGAGATTTGCATTTGCGTATACAGAGTGTGTGCTATAGAGCTAGTCTATTTTAATTAAAAATAGTTTTTAACAGTTTATATCTCAGATATTCCATGGCCTTTCAACAGAAAAGCCTAAAGTAGAAGTTTACAGCATGTTTCTAGGTGAAACCGTTATTTTTATTTCATACATTCTATCAAGGGTGCACCTGGCAGGCATCCTGCTGGAGTTCAAATAATTTTTTGGCCCAGGCAAAAGCCCGCGACCCACTTTTGGGTCCCACCAGTTGAGAATCACTGGTCTAAGGCGGTCAAACAGCCAGCAGTTTTTTCATGCAGATATTGATAGAAGCAGACAGAAATAAAAGAACCAGGTTTTAGACAAATGCAAAACACATAATTAATTTATTTTATTCAATGTTCTTGTTAAAGGTTGGTAACTGGACGGTACACAGACTTAGGCCCATAGCTAAAACATTCACATCTATTCTCTAGGGACAACTCCTAACACATGCATTTCTTTGGATAATAGGAGAACGCCAAGTTGCCCAGAAAGAACCCATGATAACACAGGGAAGACATGCAGACTCCACCCAAAAAACTGGAGTTGGCTAACCTGACACAAGAAAAAGACAAAAACACTTAATCTTAGCCCTACAGTATAACGCTTCTTAACCTAATCCGTGTGTAGTGTTTTAGGTGACAGCGCGTCTCATCTGTGGAGCTCCGTTAGTGCGTGGCCTGCTGCTGTATAACCATGAGGCCGTTCTGATACTAAAGTACTTTGTCTGAGAGCCAGAGGTGTTTGGAACGTCAGCACTAAGGATGAATACTCAGCACTTCACATCTTCCACCATCTACTCCAATATAAGTGAGATCAAGAAACGACAGAGTGGTAGATAGATTATTCAATAGAGCACTTTGAGGTGTGAGCCGGTTCAAATATTAAAATACCTTGTCCAAACATATTTTTGTTGTGCTTTTTTGTACTTTACCGAAAGAATAACCAAATCAATGCATACAACTATTGGCTCCGCCCCATTTCTTATCCAAAAAAAGCATACTAACTAATGTCAAGTGGACAATAATTTAGACATCTTTCTGTATTGGCTTTCAGGTGACTAGTAACTATGGTTCTTTCAACACTTACCAAGCAGTGGTAGATGGTGGGCATTTTCTAGTGGGTCACAAACTAAAAGTGGGTTGTAAGCATCTTGTTTGTAGGTTATGAAAAATATACTTTTTATGGGGTTAGCAGTGGTTCGAGTCCCTGCCAGAGCGTATACTATCACGTCCCTGGGTAAGACACTTAACCCACATTGCCTGTGTATGAATGTGGTTGTGTGATTGGGGCCGTAGAAGGATAGTGGTGATTGTGGACTCACTTTTGAAAAAGCTGTGTGGCATTGAAAAGCGCAATATAAATCTAATTCATTATTATTATCATCATTTGGGGTTAAAATTAAAAGTGATAGTGTAGAAGGTTATAAAATGTGAATATGTATAAAAAGTAAGTTCAATAAGCTGAGAAACACTGTTGTTTACGGTAATGTAAAGTAAAATGCAACATGCTAGAATTCTGTGTTATCTGGAGTGCCTACAATTGCAGCAATTAATCCATACTATTTTTGTAGATTTAAGACCACTTTGCTTGTGCTCTTATCCAAAACATTTTTTTAAACATTCCAGCACTTTTTTCAGAGTTTGGTTTTAGAAAAATCCAGCAGAGGAAGACGTTACGCGAAGGTTCATATTTTCACAAGGCTGATTTTTTTCTTTTTTTCTTCTACTTTACAAGGACAGGTTTACAGTAAAATGGATCTCTGAGCTGTGGACAAAAGATACAAATATAAATGCACTTTTTATTGAACTAGACAAACTATTTGAATGGGCACAGAAAACTCTATAAAGGGAAAAGCAGAGCTTGTTGCTCTTATGTTGCCAGATCTGACTCTCCAGTGTGTTGACAAGGCACATCTATTTTGTGTATAACTTTTTCCGGATCAATAAAGTCACTGTGGAGAGTAGCTGAAGTGAAGTGCCATCACAGTGACTTGGTTGCTTCAGTAAAGGACCTTCACCGTCGTCTTCAGTAAAGGAGCTTAACTGTTGGATAACTCAGCAGGTTAAGCTCAGTTGGGGCCATAAACAGTGTCAGATGCTCGGGCAGAAGAGACACGACAAGCAGCAGGGGAACGATGTCTATTAAAAAACTCAGTAAAAAAGGATCAACCCACAACACTTATGTCAGACCCATGGATTATAGGCCACAGATAAGTGAGGAAAAGAGCATTGGAAAGATTAGTTTTAGGGAGATGGGAGAGGATGATAGGGAATTACAGGTTACGCTTCTTCTATGGTCAAATTTAAATGACATTTTCCAAGAATATTTGGAACACATTATAATACCTCCTGCCCTTGAGCAAGAAGATTGTGGGTTCAATCCTTGTCGGAGAATCAGTGAAATATATTTCTGTACTGTATGTCTCTATCTCAGCCCTGCAAAACGGTACCCCAAGTAAGACCCATAGATGCTGGGCAATAAGTGATGAATGACTGAAATGACAGTGAATAATGGTGAGAGTGAATGGTTGTAACAGACTATTGCAAAAAGTCTACTTGCCTCAAGCCCAAAGTAGTTGAGAAAGACTCCAAGATTAGCTGCATATTTCTTCTCTTTTTGTTATTTAAAATTTTTTTGGAGGGCCGTAATACTGTATACTGCTGTATAGCTAAATACACTTTCATTTTCAACATGAAGATTTCGAGTATCTTTTTCTAGTTTAAGAGCTCAGACTTTAACTGATGATTAGCTATGCACAAAATGCTTTCAAAATACCTTCAGCACATTAAAATGTAAAGAATTATCCGTAGGTGTTGTGGGCCTGTGTGCAGGTAAAGATCCACAGTACTTGCAGCTGCTGCTTCGTGACTCTCTGGTCTCTTTAAGGCAGTGTGATATTTACAGAGAGTGTGTTGGACGTATGTGGGAAGCAGAGACAGAAGGGTGCGCAGATGGAGGAGAAACAGAGGAACACTCAAATTAATAAACAAATCAACACCACACAAAGGCGGTCAGTGGGGGCACTACAGGTATTGTTTATGTACGTTTGAACAGCAGCCCGCACAATGTGGTTTTAGCCTTGGTTTAGACCAGATTTAATTTCTGGTTTCATCTTGGTCTGTCAGTCAGTCCTGGTTGCATCTTGGTTTAATCCTGGTTCAGAATTCATTTAGACCTGGATGGTTCTGGTTTAGGCCAAGATTGTAGTCATAATTTACACCTTATTTAGATTGAGGCTTTAGACTTGGTTTTGTTATCTTTTAGTTTTAGTTCAGACTTTGTTCAAACCTGGCTTAATCCCAGTTTAGACCTAATTTAGTATTCATATTAGTCAGATTTTTATGTACAGTACATTTTTCACCAGCATACCCCACACTATAATTAAATCTTAATAAAAAAGATACAGTGATAAATCTATACTGAAAAAAGCTATAACCAATGATGTGTCTATTGTGTCTGTGTTGCTAGGCAACCAGAAGTCCCCTGTCAAGAAACTCTTATTATAACTGTACAAGTTGTACTACAGTAGCTTAGCGAGCCGGGGATGTGGGGCCTGGGCTGAACAGACTAGAATGACTAGAAAAACAAGCCATGAGGCGAACTCTGCACTGAGTTAAAGCTAAGGTGAATCTCAGGTGCAGCTGCAAAAACGTAAACAATGAGGAGCTGACAAAATACATTTTACAACATGTCTGCAGAGATAGATTCTGTTAATATTTGTCTAGATTTATTCTTATAAAAATGATGGAGGTGATTTACCCCAAATTGTGGAGTTGCAAGTAAAACAAGTAAAGTGAAAGTGATATCAGGGCGGCAGTGGCGCAGTGGGTAGGCGCTCGCCCCTCGACCAGAGGGTCGGTGGTTCGAGTCCCCGTTTGAGCGCACACTGTCGTTGTGTCCCTGGGCAAGACACTTAACCTGCATTGCCTATGAAATGAATGTGGTTGTGTGATTGGTGTTTGGTGGTGGTCGGAGGGGCCGTTGGCGCAAACTGGCAGCCACGCTTCCGTCACCACCGGGTGTGATTGGAGTGAATTAATAATACAAAATATGTAAAGCGTCTTTGAGTGTCCTAATAAAGCGCTATAAAAAACCTTTGTATTATTATTATTATTTCCACTGGACTGTATTGGATTTCTATTGTTGCTCAGATCCTGACCAAAACATGATACACTACACATATTAATGCTTAACATGAAACTAGACTACTCTGATTTGATCTTACCCAATATTATAAGGTATGTGTTTTAAAGCTTGTTTTTCCCCATATAAAACCATATAAAAATAAATATGTTATCTATTAGGTGATCCAAGCAAACAGTGGTAGCAGGTAGCCAAGGCTCATTGATGCATGTGGTGAGTGAAAATTGGCCTGTGTGGTTCGATGCAACAGATGATCTACCGTTGCTCAGAGTGTTGCGTAAGTCTCTTGTTTATGTGCTATATCTTGAGACACAGTAGAAGTGCATGGTGTGCCATGACAGGAACAGTGCTACATGTAGCTTCTGAGGTCAATAATACTGATTTGTTTTTTTTCTTTCACATACAGTACACACCTATAATGTTCCTTGAGCTGCAAATCTTATTTATTCCCTGTCTGGTGCAAATGAACAACACATGTGCAACTCGCAGCTCAAAATAACTTGTCTTGAGTGTTTCCTTGTTTGAGGTCATGTATAAAGGATTGCTCATACCTCTTCTCTGGATGGGAAAGCAATGTTTAAGTCTTTGAAGGTTGTCATTAGTGCTTTTGAGTATTCTTTTACAATCTCACTACAGCGCTACATCCTTTAATTGCCACATTACAAGTTACTACAAAATACATTATAAAGCACTCCTATGCCAAGAAAAGTCTAAACCAGGACTGAATCAGGTCCAAACCTGGTCTAAAGCAGGACTAACCCAGGACTAAATCGAGCCAAAACCAGAACTAAACAGGTTCTAAATCATGACTGTAACAGGACTAAACCAAGTCTAAACCATTATTAACCTGTACTCAAGCTAGTCTGGTCCCAACAGTAGTAGTACTAATACTGTGTTCCACCAGTGTTACTTTTGCCATAGCTTGGGAACCACAGTCTTGTATCTCTACATGCTCTTACCATTGCTCTTGAGTATCTTAGGGAGTCGCTTAATATCTCCACAGCTTGTATTTGCTATTATCCTTCAGTTAATACTTGCTTCAACTCTGCTAAAAGTTAATAGATGCCATTTTGTCGCTTCTCACATTTCAGTAGAAGAAAAGAAAAGGTACCCCCCTGATGGTTTAAGGCAGTTGGTGCAACTACTAAAACTTTTGGCTATGACATCCGCATCGAGCTCCAATATCAATCTAAAAGTCTGTGCCTGTGAGCGAGAGATGTTCTGCAGCGCGCCGCACCGACACCTGGAGGTTTTATTGAAGAAATGTGGAGCCCTAAATCTGCCAAAACTATGGCCGCTTTGGCTGTGTGGGCAAAACAAAGGCAGAGAATTATACCTGCAGGATGGAAAACAACAGAGAAAGAGGGGGGCTGGCAATAATGAGCGGGAAGGGTAAAAGGAGGAAGGGGATTACAAGCAGTGGTAAAGGTACAAGTAATGGGCTTGATTTAGATATTTTTGGTTTCTGTTGAGTGGGGGCTAATATACATTTTTGTGGACCATTGTTTAGGCTTATAAGGTTTAGGTTAACCCCAGTGTTCCCACATAGTCTCTGTTTAGTCCAAGTTTTAGACTTGATTTGGACTTGGTTTGGTCTTAGTTTAGACTTGATTTGGACCTGGTTTGGTCTCAGTTTAGACTTGATTTGGACCTGGTTTGGTCTTAGTTTAGACTTGATTTAACCTGGTTTGGTCTTGGTTTAGACCTGTATAGTCCTGGTTAAGCCTGTTTTAGACCTATATTTGACCTTGATTTAGACCTGGGTGGCTCTGATTTAGATTTGACCTGGCAATAGAACTGTATTGTGCTTTAGATATTCAGCCCAATATTATTCATAGGTTTAGTCTTGGTTTAAAACAGTCTTTTTAAATAGCAAATATAGGTGGTACCTGATGGGATAAGGCAAGTATATTTTATGATGAGTATATTTTTTTACTAACAATGAATGAATGAATGTTGGAAGTTTAAGGCACTGCTGAGCTGGTGAGAAACATAATTGAATTTCTTGTGTATGAAAATACAATGAGAAATGACAATGAAATACATCTAATCTAAATTTAAAAACACACTACCGGTATGTGTCTATATCTGCTTGTGAAGTGCCACTTACTTCTCAATAAGGTCTAACGTCACCCCTGGCACCAGCTTGGCACTCTTCTGCATACAAAACCTGTTAAAAAAGCAGAGAGAAAAAACACGCACTGGTTAGAAAGAGATGCATTTTACGACCAAAAAGACAATCAACTGATAAAACCTAGAGATGAAAATTGAGAGGTTAGGCCATTACAGACACCGAGCAGTTTGATAAGTGTGTTTTGAGTTACAGTGAGTCATATTTCTGTCTGGAGTATTGGGGGTGGGGTCTGTTTACATAATAGGGTTGGCTCAAGCAGGTATAGGGCCATTACTCACTGTAGGTGTAAAAGAGCTAAATCTGGATTTAAACCATAAACGCCGTATGAACATGCATTTCTTAGTGCTGTGTCATATTTCTATTAAGCCAACTACCTCTATTTGTCCCAGTTTCTAGCAAATTCAAATACAACCACAAGCCAGTGTACTTGTGTCAGTCCCAATTGGCTAAATGTGGCCAGTGGGTTGAGTCAGCGATGTGAAATCTATGCTAGATTAAATAAGCAAATTATAAAGACGGGGATAGCTAATGTTATAAGCTTTGGAGATAGTGTCAAAGATCTAGTTTGAGATGGGTTGGGCACATATACATGATGCTGACGTTAGAACTGTCAGACAAGAGCCATAGAAAAAGACCAAAAAGGAGTTCTTTTAATCAATCAATCAATACATTTTTTTTTTTTAGACTTGTATGTCATATCAGTAATGCATTGTGCTACAGTACCCAACATAACGGTCTTGGCCTTGGTCTAAAATCTACAAATTAAAACTTTTGCTTTTTGAATGTCCAAAAGTTTCAGGTTCTCTACTTTCAACAGTGCTGGGCTGTTTGTTGTGGAAAGTTGTCAAAGACCACTTCCAAATTAGTTTAAAAATGTTGTGAAATTTTAAGAAGCAGAGCATCTAAAGATTTGGAACCAATTTTGACTATGCAGCAGGTGTTATTCTGTGCCAAAGACTAAGAGACAGAAGTGTCTGGGGAGCGGGAAGTCTGGGCGTCCCTGCTTAGACTGCTGCCCCCGCGACCCGGCCTCGGATAAGTGGAAGAACATGGATGGATGGATGGATGGATGGACTAAGAGACATACATTATCAGATAATAAGGTATTTTTGACCGAAGCACAGCAATGCACCAGCAACATCTAAATATGTAAATAATTAATAGTCCCTCAACTGTCAGATTATCATATAAATGTGACATGACAGCATTTGAGGTGATATTATGAGAATGATATTGAGGGCTCTTGAGGCCAGTACTACACAACCTGACCTCCCAATTTCAATCCAAAATGGCTGACTTCCTGTTTGTTGTAGGGTGGGGTCATAATAATATTTTATGTTTGGGACAATGTGAAGAATCACTGTACCAAATTTCATTGCTCTCTGCCAAAGTAAGTGTGTCCAAAGTCCCAAAGGGGTCATTAACATGGGGGCACTAATGAGGCACTCTTTATTTGACCTTTGTAATTTGCCATTATCTGTACATTAAAATATACACTAGCCCGGATCACTGTGCCAAAATTCATGAGATTTTGATTATGTTTATCGGGATGAATGGCTTAATTAAAGTTTTCCAGGGTATTAATAAGTTAATTAATCAATTATTATTCATCGTAGAAGTACTAAACTCAATCCAGTTCAGCGTCTTCATGCGGACACGGACGCACACCAACGTGATTCCATAACATTGTCGTTTCACTGATATAATAACACAACAGCAAATGAAAAAACAGAACAAAAATTATTTTGAGAAGTCAGGATATTATGTAAAAATGTTTTGTCAAAGCCTCTTTTGAGTCACTCTTTCCGTTTCCACATGCAGCTTAAAATCTACAATACAATCAAATGAATATCACTGTTATTTTCTCCCACAACAAAGCTGGAGTCAATCTCAAAGTAGATGAATTTTTGAAATCCTAAAAATTCAGTGTCCTGCCTGGATTGGGAATACAGCAATTGATCCCATATGCAGTGACGTAAAACTATGGCTCTCCAATTCAAAGCTTCTTTTGTGGTTGAGAATAACGAGATCCCACATGGCAGCAGTAATACGTGGTGCCTTTAAAAACTACCCAAAGCCTAATGCATAAAGCCAAGTATTCAACAATTCAATCAAAAACGCTATTATGAGTAAGCCACACTCTCTTGTGCCTTAGTTGTTGTGAAGAGAGTTCACCATCTTCTTTTCAACTGTATTTGAAGCAGGGATTAAAGATGCAGTATGCTGTATTTCCACACCAGCCCTTGCCTGGAGGTGCAGTGCCAGTGTGAAATGTAGGCATGTCTTTAACAGAATCTGTATCATAGTATGGCACTGGAGCACTAGAAGTCTTGTATTGTAGTTGCACATAGTTAAGGCCTAGCAGGAACTGTATACTTTATTGTATGTTGTTTTTCATCTTTCACATTAGCTTTATGCATGCATAAAAACACCCATCTGGACTAGGGCTGAAATAACAAATCTAATTTAGTAATCTGATAATTGTTAACTGGAGTATACAGATTAGAGACAGCATTTGATGAAAGAAAATAATTTACAGCCCACGTAGAGCAGAAATTAGGCTTTACATTTTGCAATTGACTATTTAAAAAAGATAATTTCTGTCTGTAAATATGCTCTATCCAGAAGTTCTGAGGTGGCATAGTTTTAGCTTCACCTGGTTCAAATTTTGTAAAAATCAAACAACCCCCCCCCCCTTTATGCACATTTGCTATCCAATTATTATAATATATCAACAAATTTATATATTAGCAAAATAATTGTTAGTTGCAGAGATTTTAGTTGCAAGATATGACCATCCACGGGAACTAAATATTTTACCACATTATACCAATATTATAACGGTGAGCCGCATGGAGCTAAACAAGCAGCTTGAATAGAGCATTTACACTTGAACTAGAAGCTAAATGTTGCGCATGCCTACAAACATATAGCAAAGCACATAGTGACTTTGGACTAGTTACCATTCATGTCAAACATTAATTCATTCATATTCAACTTTTGGCCTTAGACGGAGTACACCCAAAGAGAACAGTACAGAGGACATACATACTCCACCCAGAGAGATTGTAATCGGCCGGCCCGAGGATCAAACACATAGGTAAATAAATTGAGAAACACAGTCAAGAGTTAGCGGATTACTGTAAGGATTACTTTTATATTTGAAAAATGCATATTGAGCTTATTTACTTAAGCTTAAGCTAAGAATTAATTGTCAGATATGAACAGATACAACTAGAGTGAAAATTAAGCCGACAGATAGCCCAAAGTAAACATTACAGCGACATAGCAGGACCCCAGCCATCCCACCAAACCTCACTACAGTCAGAATGAACCTCCCTGTGGAGTGGAGCAGAAGAAAAACACAGGGGGGAGAAGAATGAAGGAAATGATTCTAAAGAGGAAAGATCTGAACTCCTTTAGTCTCATAAAAACACAACAGTAGTGAACACACAGTGTGATCACAGGAGCTGAGGCTGTGAGGAGAGTAAACACAAACTAAGAAAATGTGAAATGGCTCGTCTTTGGCTCAAGTTATGGGCAAATCATTTAACAATTACTAATGAGAAAACTGGCAGAGCTGTTGCCACTCCTGCTGCCTTCTCCATGTTGCTGGACGTAGCTCTACATTGATAAATTACATCAAATAAATGAGTCTCATAAATGATAAAGATACTTATAGATACATTTACACAGAATCTGGAGAACTGGTGTGCATTTTTCACATTTCATGTTAACATCTGAACTCCTTTAGTCTCATCGTCGCTTTGGTTGATTGAGTGGGCTAGTGAGCACTTTTCAACCACAGCTTGAGCAAACTAAACAATACAACTTGATACATCCCATTTACTTACACTATTCCAAAAGAGTGCCTAACACCTCTTGCCTGGCACAGTAAAAAGCCAAAGTCAAGCCCACAGAAGAACAGAGGAACTGCGGGGCACAGATGAAGAGGAAATTGCAGGATTATTAGGAACATGCAGCGAGGTGGACGAACTGTAATTGGATCAGAGAATAAGTGAGATAAAGTATGCAGGAGGGCTTGAGTGGGCATTTTCACATTAAACTTTGAGCAGGGAAATGAAGTGAGAGAAATCTACTTTGGTCCCGAGGTGGGCAGAGGAGAGGGAGTGGCCTGAACGGATGGTCCCCAATGGGCCTTATGTCTCGGCTGCTCATTACTGCTTCAATCAGGCTCCCTGTCCCAAGACACAATTTCTGTCAGTCATGTACAGGGAGGTCCCCAATCTAATTTAAGAGGCTTATAACGGACCATACACTGTCCATCAGGTTTCACTTTCAGTTGTATGAAACCTATTAATTGATCTATTTGGCCAGGACCTTATTAAAGCTAGAATAGTTTAGGCAAGTGGAATTCTGAAACTTTCATAATAACATCAGAGTCACTGTTAAGACAAAATGAAAAGTTGCGGGGTGAATGAGGCTTCCTTCAATTCCCCTGTGCATCTATTGGCAAACAGCCAGTCTTCCAAGAATGTAGGGGCTGAGCCAATTAACCAGAAATATATGAAAAAATAGACTACCGTTTTACTCATTTGAGGTCATACTGCCCGGACCCACAATATGCTTTGTGGTGACGAGGTTGCCATTTATTCTCCACATTTGAATACACTAATTATCATACCAATCATAGCAATTTTAACACAAAGGCCAAGGCAATAATGAGAAGTCAATTAAAATTACTAATTAAAATTATTTTTCAAGTTGAATGTGACACACGTAATGTAAGAAACAGAAACTTTTATATGATAAGCTTATGATGATAAGCTGTTTAAAGGCGTAGTCAGTAAGTTTCAAAAAATTAAAAAATGTAGATTTAAAAATTGCTTTTTCTAAGATGTTCTGATGTTATCTGTCATAATTATTATTTTACTTTAGTCTCTCCCCTGGCCCCTAAATACAACAGACGACCCAAGATAGAACAGGGTCAGATATCTTTTTCTTATTTTAGGAAACTTACGGACTAGCAAGATACTGAACTGAAAAAAAAATATTGCATTATGATTACATTTTCAGGAGAGGTTAATAATTTACAAGAGCACATCTGGGTCTGAACTAGAAGATCCACAAATCGCGTCAAGATCTAGCCACTATATTTTCACCTTTGCGAGATAGGGCATTTGTTCCCTCCGGGTGGCTCTAGTTTTATCGTTAGACCAAAAAAAATGTATACTCCTTCCATTCATTGTAAAACAGATAAAGTGGGAAAAAGGGACACATCCTTACAAAATGCCTGGCTGCTGAAACTGTCATTTACATTATGTTTGCAAAGAGTTTTTTTGTATTTCTTTACATGCTTCTCGAGCTGAACCCAAGCGTCTGCCTTCCTGTCAGTTAATTAAGATGTCAAAAGTGCTGGCACCCCGGAGCAATGATACTGTGAAAAAAACAAGCTGCAAAACTTTTCAAAGCTGCATTTTGAGCTAAAAGACACAAAGTACGTGACTCTCAAAGACCTAATGCACAAACAACATCTTCACTTGAAGTGGAGTCGGAAAATAAACCAAGAAATATTTGCACTTGTAATGTTTCTTGTAAAGTCCTTATTGCTGTTACATAAGGCTGTAATATGTTTGCAATGAGAACCTTACCAAAACAGAATTGAAATGATGATTTATCATGATTAATGGCATTATTTTAGTATTAATATAACAAATGCAGAGCGTGAGTGGGGTTTGGCCTGAGCAGCATGAAAATACACTTCATCACAACTTTCACTTCAAATCAGATCAGATGCCTGCCTATACTGGTTTAGTGGATACACTATGCTAAATAAAAATATTTCCTGAACATATAGGGATGCCATTCTGCAATGCATCGTCCAATATAAAAAACCAATGTACACTCACTGGCCACTTTGCCATCAATGGAGTTAGTGGTGTATATATGTTCAAAAACAAATCTGCTGAAGTTCAAACCAAGCATCAACTTTTGTCCATTCGTTGGCGATAATGCCTAGTCTTCTACATAATCCAATATGGCGTCCTCCCTCATACTGTGTGAATGAACATTGCAAATTTTTAGACTGAAAATGTAGTGTGATTTTTGGTTAGTGTGTAAAGCGTCCCTCCAAATAAAATTATGTTTTTAAAAAAAATGTAATTCCCTTAAATGTCTTTGAACATAGTGTAGTTGTTGGTGTTTACAGGGAAAAAAAGAATATCTAGTGAGGGGCAATTCTGTGGTTAAAAAAAAAAAGACCTTGTTGGGAGGTCAGAGACTGGTTCAAATGACCACAATCTTTGAACACACAAAATTACAAAACATGAAGCAGCTGGGCTACAGCAGCAGAAGGCCACACTGAGTGCCACTTTAATAATATTAATATTATTAATAACATGGTCAATGCGCTTGGTCAAACTGTTGCTTGGACAGACTACAGAGATGTCACCCTGAGACGAGTCTTGGACAAGCTTCATCAGTGATAATGCTGAGTTTAATCTCATCATTGTGGGGATGGAGGTAAGAAACTGAGCATTGAAGGGATATGGACTATGTGGCTATGTTGGAAAGTATTGCAGTGCTTCAGTCTTATTAACCTCAAATTACATGAATAAACATGTTCAAATTTATGTTAGAAATACTGACATAGGATCTTATGGTGCGTTCACACCAGACGCGATAGACACGAAGACGCGTTAAGTCTATGTAAAGTTGCGTTTCACACGCGAAGAGACCCAGGGCGAAATTTGGCCAGAGTTGAACAATCTGAACTTTGGTGAAATTTCGCGGCGCGGTAATCCATCAGGAGCCTGCTTTTGTGGGAAGTGACGAGCTGATGATGTAGCCCCAGGGCGGGGCCATCAGAGGATAGCATAGATAGAAGTGTCTCTATAGAGCAATAAACACATCTGTGTTGGTTTATACAGACAAGAATACTAAACAGATCTATGTCAGAGTCTCCTGAGATACTGTAGTGAGTAATCAGATGGTTATTTGTGACTGGAGCCGTGTTTTTGTGTGACTTGTATGATCTGAAATGGAGATTTTCCTGAAGGCTGGTCCACGTATCACAAAACATACGTGATGAGATTATCAACAGGACTGACTGAGGAGGGTCTGAACTCTATTATAAACTGAGGTTTAGATCTAGATTGTCATTTTACAAACACTGGTGCTATCGGCTAAAGAACCACTAGAGTGAGCTATAGCCCCACCGTGCCTCACATATACACCCGACCACAGCTCATCAAACTGGCATTTTCACAACTGTCATACGGCCATGACGACAACAGACTGCTCTTCAAGCAAAGGAAGTTTTAGCGAGGCAAAAAAGGTAAATTTGCTGCGTGAAACCGGCGAATTTGTCGCGACATGTTTCAAAATGTCAAGCGAAAAGTAGATGCGACAGATGTGAAAATTTCGCGTCTGTCGTGTCTGGTGTGAACGGACCATTACGCTTAGTATCCATGATAGACATGGGTCTTCAGGCGACATAGTTTCAAAATCTGAGATGATGTCACTGATCCTTTTTTATCAAGATCACGTTAATAAACCATTAGTATGTGCGTATGTATTCAGAGGTTTCCTGAGGTGAGGCTGTTGCTCTTCTAATCTACAAAGGTTTGTGAAGGCTCTGCAGCAGAGGCATACGGCAAGAAGTTACATAACTGCATCCTCTGTAGAGCTCCCAACATCAAGAGACCAACATTTTAACATGAAATACACACTTTGGTGAATAATGAGACTTGAATGAGAAAGGAGGAATCTGTTTACTTAAAGGGGGCACATTATGGCATCTATAGATGTGCATTTTAGGTTTTATACCTTAATATATTCAGATGATGATTATTATTATTCATTCCCAATGGTAGCCACACACACTTTATTACTACCCTCACTGCAGCCAATCTAAACAATGGAAAGCAGAAGCAAGGTATGGTTTCTTCTTTTATCTACATTGAAAGGGAAACCATGTGTTTTCAGCTCCTTGGAAGGTTTGCCCTTCAGCACACGTATGTTCTTGACAAGGAACATGGTAGGAAGCTCAGAAAAGTTGAGTTACCATAAAAAGATTCCTGTTAATACGCGGCTTCTGAGGTAGAACAGAAAGCTACAGTATGATATACGTTTGTATGATGATACGTTGTACGTGTGTGTCAAGGGTCATGGTCACCACAGTTAAATAATGAATTACATAAAACCTTGAATTTAGATACTCTAATAAAACTCAATCTATTTTATTTGTCCATGTACTGTTTGCCATTCGTGCATTACCAGCGCCTTGTCCGAGGTCAGCTGCAGACTTCAGTAGAATTGCTGATCAGTATTTCGAGTCTATGGCATGAGAAAGATGAATATTATAGATGCAGGATATCAGCCAGCCCAGTGGCAGGGTTAGCATGTGCACCTCTTCTGTTGAAATATTGAACAGAAGGAGACGCCCTGCTCTGCATTCATCTGAGAGTCGAGGCCAATGACTGGTTTCTTTAAGACAGAAGATAAAAAGCTCTTTTTAGTT
The DNA here is from genome assembly GCA_036025475.1 of Philypnodon macrostomus. Classification (NCBI taxonomy): domain Eukaryota; kingdom Metazoa; phylum Chordata; class Actinopteri; order Gobiiformes; family Eleotridae; genus Philypnodon; species Philypnodon macrostomus. The sequence continues at coordinate 18,823 of JAVQKC010019833.1, forward strand.
TGAACATGGTGATGTGAAGTTACCTCCAAAGAAGTGAAATGATTCAATATTTACATAGCAGAAGACGACATAGTGGAAGGTTGATAATAGTGTAGTTTACTAAAACCCACACAAATTAAGTGAATGATCATTATGTGCATCCACCGTTGACACATTTCCAAAAGTGGACAGACAGGCTCTCTCCTGAATTGTTCCCTGGCTCAGTGGCCCTTCATATCCCAGTATGATCCGCCACCTGTGCCTCTCTTCTCTGACGCTCACCTCATCAGCCCGGACCATCCATCTCCACAGCGGGGAAATCCCTTGAAGATGGAGCTCCATCAGTAATGATTTTCTGCTCAGCTGAGCAATGAAAGATACACACGCGCTCACACCGCTGCACCCTTCTTCTCTGTAAACCCCATCATCCAGCCCTCAATGCATCTTATTAAAGTTTTAAAGCCAAGGTAAGCTTCTGCAACCGGAAAAGGGTGGCTTGCTCTCTCCAGGTTGGTGAAGACGTTGTGCCTTAAGTGGAGGAGTTCAAGTATCTCAGGGTCATGTTCACGAGTGAGGGAAGGTGAGACTGACAGGCGGATCGGTGCAGTTTCTGCAGCGATGTGGTCAGTGTACCAGACTGTTGTGGTGAAGAAGGAGCTGAGCCGAAAGGCAAAGCTCTCGATTTACCGGTCGATCTACTTTCCTACCCTCACCTATGGTCATGAGCTTGGGGTAATGACCGAAAGAACAAGATCACAGGTGCAAGCGAAACGAGTTTCCTCCACAGGGAGGCTGGGCCCTCCCTTTATCGCTAAGGTGAGAAGCTCAATAACTCGGGAGAAGCTCAGAGTAGATCCGCTGCTCCTTCACATCGAGAGGAGCCAGCTGATAGCTGGACTAAACCAAGACAACAAGAGCTAAGCTAGGTTAGAACAGAGCCAGTGAAGGGAAATAGCCTTTGCATTGCTGATCGCTGTCTAAATGTTAGTGAATGAAGCAGGAGGGGGGAGCTGCAGAGACAGGCCACAGCTGCCATGTTTATTGTGGTAAAGAATTGTTTGAGAGGTGGGTGCCATTGTTTTCAATCAGTTTGTTATTCTGTGCCAAACCTGCCAGGACTCAAAACACTATTCCTGGATTTAACGATGTTCCCCGAGCCCACTGCTCGAGAACTGCTGTATTAGATGAATTCAGGGTTTTATTGATTTTATACGAGTTTGGCAGCCAGTACAGATACCAGAAAGCTCAAAATAATTAAACCTGTAATTGCTCTGACCCAATGACAAAAATGTCCCCTTTATTTAGTGTCAGCTCATAACTTTAGGCCTAATTTGAGACAGTAAATTTCAAAAAAGGTCAGCCCTATGCCCTAAAGTGAAGAATTTATTTTTGGATTTAGGGGTATTAGAAAAAACATTGAGTCAATATTGGGCTCTCTTGCCTTTTCCAGTTCCTTTGCTAAAGCATATCAATATTAATGGCATAACTCGGAGACCTCATTATGCTGAAGGTCAGTGCGGAATGTGGATTTAGAGCCGATAAAAGATAAATGCAATTCTCCTACATTTACGACAGAAAAGAAACATTTGAGCGGCTGTCGGACCAGTCCTGAGGGGAACTTGTCATTGTGACTTACATGCTTCAAAACGCTGTCTGCCTTACAAAAATTCTTTAGATGAGAATGTGCAAAATGTTACTATGACCTCAAACCAAAAAAGGCTGTAGATACATACTATAGGATACACATGTTTTTAAAGTTACACTGACCTGTGGTGGTGTTTTATATATACGTGTACATGGAGAAATTATTGTTCAGCACTAGGTCAGGCTGCGTTACTAAAACTATATTTTACTACTGAAAAACATCACATTTATCAGATCTAAAAGTATTGGAGTTTAATAATTTAGTAGGCCTATATAGTATACATACTGTATATATAAAAAACAATAACAATTCTATAACAAAAAAAAAAAAAATTGGGAGACCACAGACATTAGCTTGCTTGTGATGAAGATCCAGACTTGGACTTTAACTAGGAATCTTCTAGTTGGAGAAAAAAATCTTCAAAAATGTACTTTCTCTTACTGACCCTTTATGACTTGTGACTCTTGTGAGTTTTAATAATGTGTAAAAGTACACAGTCACAGACATCTTAATGGGAAAGTAGTCAATCTATAAAAGAATGAATAGGGACAAAAATAAGATAAGGAAGAAGTCTGAAGGAGGCATTTTGAATGAGCTACGACAGTGTTACCAAAGCAGCAGCCTTTGATTCTCTCCGTGAGATCGTCTAACAGCATGCATCGGCCACACGCCTTCATTCTCCTGCCTCTGCGCGCACACGGCCCCCATGTCAGTGGGCCGGTGCTGGTGACAAACTGCCACGGCTGCATCCATGGTAGGCCTACTGGTAGATCGCACATAAGCCAGAGGGCTGGATGAATGATGCAGTGCTCGGGGTGCTCAAAGAGAATGGTCATAAAGAAACAGGCGCAGTGGACAGCGCAGGACAGGGCCACTAAGTCTAAGCTCTATTATAAAGCCGCTACAATGCATACTTAAAGTTACTTTGCAATCACAAGCCCTATTCATCTCTTTGAACAGCTGTGGTTGTGTCAGAACAAGCCTATAGATGAGTTACAGTGGAGGAAGTGGAGGAACATGCTGGTGTTAAACATAAATGACGTACCTCCTGTAGAGTGGGGTTTGAAGGCGGTGGAGGGGACGTGATGCAACCCCCTTTGGCTGGGAGTGCAAGCCCCACACAGCTGACAAACTGATGCAACTATATGTGTCTCTGGTTTGAAACAGAGAATGAACCATCTGAAAGTTGTTTTGTGGTGTATATTATATTATATATTAACTAAATCTCCCTTTTTAAGTGTCCACATTTTACTGTACTGTGATAATGTCAGTATACACCCATTGAACACACCTATTCAACTGCTTTTTAACACAAATTCAAATTAGCCAATCACACGGGAGCAAAAAATACAGTTAGTCATGCAGACATATTCAAGACAAACCTGCTGATCCTCAAAGCACCAGAATGAAGATGAAATTTTGAAGTAATTGAAGCAATTGTGAACCAGATGGGTTACTCTGAGAACATCAAAAACTCAAGACCTACTGGGATTTCTTTGCACAAGATTTCTATGAGAGTTCTATGCCAGTTCTGTGGTGAAAGTTAATGACAGATAATAGAAAGGATAACAGAAGAATTCCTTGTTACAAAACATCAAACCTTGAAGCTGATGGGCTACAGCAGCAGACCTTTATTAGGTATATGGTCTACCTAATAAAAAAGTATGTGCATCTTCAGACTTGCTGCAAACAGCTTATTCAAACATACTATTTTATAAACACAAAATTGCGAGCAGAATCATTTATTTAATATTTGCAAAATCATAACAAGCATTTAACATGACATAACATTAAATTCTCACGATCCACAATCCCACTCCACTGAAGAAGTAGGTTGTGTGAGATTTGAATCCACACCTCCTACATAGAGAAAGTGACAACAGCTTTTGCACATCTCGTAGGAGGAGCACATAGTTGTATTTAAGCTGTTAATATTTATTAATGAGTGTGTGAGAGCAGTGACTGTGTCCCTATATAACCTCTAATATTATTTATGAAGTGTTTTACATATTAGAGAATGTAGAAGTTGTACAGCTTCTAATTAGATCTCTTTTTTCTCTCAATATAATGGTCAGCACCTGTCAATGGGTTGGATATATTTTTGAACATTTTGTCTTTGAAGTTGATGTGCTAGACGCAATAGAAACTGGGAGGAGTAATGTTGACAAGTTGAGATGACAACATGCCTGGTTCAGAGCATCTCCAAAACTGCAGCTTGGGTCGGGTTTTCCCGGTCCGCAGTGGTCAGTATTTATCAAGTGGTACAAGGAAGGAACAGTGGCAAACAAGATAGTGATTAACGGGTTCTTCTCCTCTGACAAAATGTAACCCGCACCAACCCGCATCAAGCCAACCCGCGTCAACTCAACCCACATCAAACCAACCCGCATCAACCCAACCCGCATCAACCCAACCCGCATCAACCCAACCCGCATCAACCCAACCCGCATCAACCCAACCCGCGTCAACCCAACCCAACCCGCATCAACCCAACCCACATCAAACCAACCCGCA
>JAVQKC010019847.1:0-13069 GCA_036025475.1 Philypnodon macrostomus
TTCACCACCTCCGTCCCCGCACCAAGGACCGATGGGTCTGTTTATCGACTGGCTTCTCCTTCCTGTTTGTGGTAATAAGAGGCTGAAATTAGATCTGCATCAGCGAGGATTTGAGATAAATTGGGCAGCGGATCGGTCAAAACTCAATTTGGCTGTTGCTCTGTGAGGGGGATGAGGTGGAAAGGTCCTTTGTGATGCAGCAGTGGACGGACAAAGACAAGGTGGGGCTTCTGGGTGATTGGAAATGAGTTTAACATGCACTGTATGTTAAACCAGGCCCGGATTACCATTCAGTGAGGGTTTCCCAAACTGCGGGGCAAGTTCCAGTGGTGGTACAAGGGTTCTTTTAAGGGAGGCAGGATGAAACTCTTTTGAGACTTGATTTAGACTTTAGATAATAGATTTTACTGGGTTATTAATACTAACTCCAGCCACAAGGGGTCAGTAAGTATTATAGTTTTAGTAAGTTATTGCAATTGTGAAATAAAGGCGTTGTGGTCCAGAGCATTTACCCCGTAACTAGAGGCTATCGATCTCTATGTTTTATTATATTATTTGACTTCCTGTTGTTAAAACTGACCATACCTTTAGCGGCTTCATCGTGGCTGCCTCTTTTTGGTCTGCTCCAGTTACAACCCCTATGGGAGCCAGGTTTGCTCCTTCTCTTTGTATGGTTGTGAGTCGGGCGTGGATTTTTTCTTTTCTCTGTCTATGACTTTGATGTGAGTCCAATCCCTGACAGACGATATTGTAGTCGGTGCCGCCTCTGTAGAAATGGTGAATCCGTTTTATGTGCAGACGTGATGGCCCGCTTCAGTTTGAGCGCAGCCAAAGAGGTCACGACCCACAGTGAAGAGGTGAAATACCCACAAGGCATCGCTGCTCACATTATCACCAATACACACTGACCATTAGCCACGAGCTTCTTCTTTGCTGTAGGCTAGTGAAATTATACAAAATGTTCCTAAAATGCATAAAATCCTGGTTTTCCTTTGCAGTAATAGTATTTTTTTAAATAGTAGGAGTTACTATGACACCAGGGTCACCAGAATATTAACACAACAGGTTCCATCTTTGTAATGGGAATGCTAATTAGCTAAGGGTGATCTCTACTGTGCATGTGTATTTTTTGGGCAGAATTTTGACTTGGGCTGTAGCATCTTTGTCTCTGCCTATGGGCCCTGTCAAAATGAGTCAAACATTTGATAAGTGCTTTGTGTGTTTGGGATACGTACATGGTTTGAAAGTCATATATGTGTGAAGTTTTGACCAGTCTAACAATGACTGTGTCAATCAATCAAGAGCACCTACTTAAAGAGGAATTTGAAAGCTTCAGAGTTGTTTTGGGTCCGATTATCTCTGAAACACTTTCCATTGACCAAAGCCCTGATACAGTTTGGATACATGACAAACAGGCAAGCTGTGACACATCCTGCCTTAGGCCAATGCTGAACGTTATGTCAACCATCAGAAAACATTCACTTTACCAGAGTGACCTTTCTAGTAAGGTTTAAAGCTGCTTTTAATAATTCAGTCGATACTAGGGCATAACAGAAGTCAGCTGAGAGAGACTTTGACGTCCTCTGTGGGATTTATTATAAGGGTTTCTGTTTTCGAAGGTGAATTGACATGCTTCCACAGGAATAATGTGAGGGAGCTGAATTTCCAAAAAATCATGGCTAATTTGTATTTTTTCACAGAGTTAAAAGCCAACTTCAGACCACTGCTTGTTATTCTCATACTTCCTAGTTTGTGTTTCTGCTTCCTGGTTTGTGTGAGACCGTGATAGAGGGTCAGGATGGAGAAGAAGTGTCTTGATTGGCATGTTAGGTGATAGTTGGAGAGGTTAAAGTCGTAATATGGCTGCCACATCTCCACCTCAGGGCAGCTGTGACTATACAGAGAATACTTACCACCACCAATGTGCAAAAGTGGAGTGAAAAGATTTTTAAAAAAGACTTTTGATAATGTTTATGCCACAGTGATATTACAGCATATCTTGAAATGGGGTATTTATCTACAGCCAGGTGTTATTTATGTTATAATTGCACCAGAACCTTAAAGTCAGAACTTAAAACTGATTAATTCAAATGCATTCAAGTGAAAAATGACATCACTTCTTTATTTAGAAACAGTATCAATGCAACAGTCCGTACCTGAACTCAGCGCAGAGGCGGCTGGGCTGAAACTGAACCTGTGTATTATTATATGAGACGTACATCAACGCTTGTCCTTGTCGAGTTTGAAGCCTTCATCAGATTTCATGGACACGGGCACAAAGCTACAGTTTCGTTCAATGTACATGCGGATACCAGAGACGCAGCATTGTTTCATGACACATACTGTATGTCATGTACAGATTAGTGTAGGTTCAAATTCACAGTAGGACATTTCTGCCAATAGAGGGCTCTATTTTAGATCAGACGTGGTAGATTGATATAGCTTTTAAAGGTGATGTCAATTTAACAGTTGGTTGTCTGTAGTCTGTAGTTGTTTAACGTTTATTTCATCAGGCTTATTTACAATGTTGGCCTGAAAATGCTATTCAGAGAGAGCTCAGATAGGTACCATATTGCAGACTTAGCTGGTTTTAAGTTCCCCTGTCAATCAGAATTCAGCTGCAGCCCATGCTTTTGTAGTTGTCTTGGTCCGATTGTATTGTTGCTGCGGTGAATATCTTTTTTCTGTTTTGACATTCGGGCTCTGTTGGATCAGTGAGTCACTCGCAACAATGAAAAATATCAGAGGTATAGCCATAAATCTTTTACGTGCCCCCCCCCCTATGTCTGTGAAACATTTAGTAAACACACCCCCTGTTTGTCCCTTGCACCTGGCGAGCAGACTGGCATCAAACAAGGACATGAAAAATACGTGACTTTCCGTAAAAATACAATAAACGTTTTAATGGCCTGAACAGTGACAAACCATCCATTTCCTGTTCACCACAAAACCGCTGAATGGCGCTCAATTAAAACTTCTGAATCAGTTCTTTCACGTTCTCCCAACCACAGAAAAGCTCCATGATTATGAAACACAGATCGCAAACAGTCAAAACCACTTCTCTCCAATGAACGTTCATCATTAAGATTTCAATCACCTGCTCTAAAGCCGCAGACCTTTCAGATGTGGCTTTTGGGGAAACATCGAATCAATCAGACTCAACCATAAGTTCCATTGTACATATGTTGTATTTTAATCAACTAATTATGTGATTTGATTTGATTTTCTTTCAGTGACAAAACCTGCATATTTCACAATGGTTAAGAATCCACTAATTACCTTTAGTGGGTAAAGTTATGTCAGTCTGCCTTAGGCCAAATGTGGATGCAGCTTGTGGTAGCTTTTCCACAAAAACTGTGTGTGACTGTGTTGTATTGATATTGCAGGCTGTTGTCTTGATATATTGGTATTAATTGTATTTTGTATATTTCACAAAATGTAAATCTGGCACTACTTACATATAGTTTCTTATTTTGAGATTGATGAGCAGATGTTTATGAGATACAGTGGAAGTATTCATCGTGCTAATGTAGTTTCATTTGAGTTCCCTTAAAAACATCAGGTTATCATTATTATTGTGATAGTATCTATATTGTGAGCCTTGGATTGCATATTGTATCAAATTGTGAAGTACCCTGTGATTCCCAGCCTGACTAGAAATGTGCTGAATATTTTTTGATGTTGGTAATCTTGGTGTTCCATGTTTACGGAAGCCAAAAACAGGAATAGGCTGATGTGAATGGTGGTGAAAATGGCCCTATTAGAGAATCAATAGGATTTCCTGTGGCCCTAGAGGGAAGCAGAGTGGTCCATTCCTCCATTTGCCCAGACCAGACCTATAATTTCATCACTCTTCACTTAATTGTGTGCAATGCTGGCAGTGTCTCACTCTGTGGCAGCAAACAGAGGCAGGTGGATAGAAGAGAGAAGGGAAACCACAGCACTTCATTTTTATAGATGGACAGCTTGTAAAAAGCAATGGGATATGCACCCTTCTGAATAGGCAGCAGTAAGCACAGTGCCAAACCCAACAGGCAGTCTACAGAGAACCTGTTATCTTACTGGAGACGGATAAGGGAGAGGGGATTTGACTCTGACTTGTATACATACATTAGGCAATCAATAGAAAATCTACACCTGGTACAGAAGTTAAAAAGTAGTGTTTATATCTGTCATTCAAGCCCATATAATCATAGTGGTTCGTCTATTTCATCTGTCGGCCAGGCAAACTCAATCAGGTTTCCAGTGAGCTGATATTCACACACCTGCATCGCCATATTGTTCATAATATATCATTTCCAGAGCTGTTTTAATTGTTTGCTACTTTCTAGTCAGTTCTTACTGGCTTAAAGGGTGACAGTGTGTTTGCCTGACTTACAAATCGTGATGAAATCTAACTTTAACTCTATTCTATAAATATAAAGCCCCCATTTCATCCTTTTATCAACTGATCTTCCACTAAAACAATTTTTAAACATGGTCCAAAATACTTCATAAAGCTGCTTTAAATTGGAAGTGGAACTTTATTATAATCCACCTTTGTCCACCACATTTTGAAAACACTAAATGAACAGCTGTGATTTGACCTCAAGTCAGGTCATTCACAACAGTTTTTAATCTTTCTTTGCTGCGTGACAAAATGTACAGTTTCCCCGAATAAATAACACACCATGTTACAAAGTCCAATCTGACCTTTGACCCCAGCACACATCCCTCTCTTCACTGTCACACCTTAAAAACACCATGTTTCTCTTTTCAGAGACAGGGTTTGATCTGCCGTGACTAAAGGCACTGCATGTACTCCCAGATGGAAGGATGCACCGACTTGTTGCAGTTAGTCGTACATCATCCAGAGGTCCTCCGCTGGGATGGTCGTGAAGAGGAAGATGACCTTTGACCACTGCTTAAACATTACCAGTTACAAGAACGCTCCTGTATGGTGTAAAAATGTGGATGTTAAAAGATCAGGGTCAAGTGTCTGGGTTGGAAGAAGTAAAGCTGGTTTAAATTTGTTTGAAGGTTCTCATTCTACAGAATAATTCAAGATATTATAGGGAATGGAGGATTTCTACTGTTGTCCCACAGTTTGCATGAGCCTACCTTCAGTTTTTAATTGAAGTGAGCACACTTTTTATTTCTCATTTGAGTAGCATCTGGTTTCCACTTGACTTCAGTGATAAACAGATATAACTTCATGCCTCTGTGATCACTTCGGTGAAAGGTCTTGTCGGGGCAAAGGTTTCCCACTCTCCACATTTTTGGACAGTCTAATGGGAATCCAATATCTGCTTTCCTACTTGACCCCACTGGAGATTTGTAAACTAAATAGTGGTCTATGTGTTATTCTTACACCACATTGAGACACTGGGAATCATAAAAGTGACCGTAACACAGTGAAAAACAATCTAAAACAAATATTATGCTTATCCACTGTCACCCTTGACACTGTAATACTGTAATTCTAGAAATGTATGGAACACAGACTGCAATAAAGGCTTAGTTGTATTCCAAAATTCTCCAAATGCGAAGAGATGCATTAGCTCACTTGTGTGAAGCGCTTAATCAGAGGGAGCTAGCTTTAGCGTAAATACCACCTTGGGACTATTTCTTTCACTTTTTTTGGGGATAAGCTGAGATGTGCTCTTGAAATTTAAACCATTTGTCTAATAACTAACTAAAAACATCACCAAAAAAATCACACTCCATACATTTTGAATCCATACATTTGCATTGTTGTTCAGCAAGGTCAATAATGACAATACTCATTAGCTAGTCACAAAAGTTATGATAGATGCCATTTGATAAGCCTCTTGCACTTTGCTCACCCTATATACCCTTTCAACAGCTCATGTCACCAGTGCACACATGGTTCCCTTCACACATCCAGCATTCCTCACTAATCACTCACTGGAGGTTAGCCACTGTTAGCTCGTCAATATGGTTCCCAAAAACACGGTTCAGTTAAAAACCAATCGAGCTGAAGGTTATGGGTCACAACCTGGTAGTGCCATTTCCAATTTAAGAATAACAGACTCCTAAGTTCAAATGTAGCCTATAATTGTAACAGCTTATCTTCTGGATAATTAGCCTGCAAGGTAAAAATTTGCCTGTGCTAGTGGTCCATAATATTTCTAATTCAAATGCCAATTAAAACGGCTACATCCATTGCACTATCTTCAAGGCTTTGTAACTGGAATTATAGGCTTCTTAATACAACAATGCATTATGATAGAGTAACTAGTGTCTAGTGATTCATGGCATTACTGTTTACCTGCTGTTCCACTAACCACCACAATATTTAGCTTCTTTTATGAGTGAAAACCCATTCAAATATGATACCAGTGGGAACAGTCGTTTCATGCGTAATTACCTTCCCCAATCACTCATCGCACTAAGTCTAATTGTGTTGACAGCCTATGTATATATCTACTGTGACAGGAGCCAATTGGCCTTTTGTATAATGACCACACATAAAGCCATATTTCATGCCCAGAAAGTAGTCCACTCTTCCCTTTCCCCCGCTTCCTCCTTAACCCTCTGGTAATAAGGCTGTATCATTTGTCCCAGAGTACATGTCAGAAGGATTTGTGTAGTTCTTAAAAGAAAATGACCAAGCCTTTTGGATCCTTAGGGCAAAAAACGTTATGAGAACTGTTGGAGCATGCATGTGCACAGTTAAAATAAAAACCGGTGAAGTTATATCATCAACAAAGCACATGTTAAGACTAGTTTGAGTTAAGAGGCTTTTATATTGTCCTGATCTGACCGGGTTAATAAAGTTTAGAAGAGCATTTGAGCACTTGGGTTAATGTTACCAAATGTTTTAACACTTAATTTAATCTCAACCATATTTATTTAATCATTTTATTATTTTATGTTGGTAAAATTTGTTAGTCTGTTAGCAAGAAAATCTTAAAAAAGTAATGGTCAGATTTCATATTTTTTTTCCAGTAAAGATTTATAATGCTTCAAAGTTAGTCGGGGGAGTTTTTAATAATAATAATGAATGCATCGGTTTTATAATGCTTTCCTGGACACTCAAAGATGCCTGCCCTGCGACAGTCTGACAGACATATGGCAGCCATTCTGCGCCACAACCTCTCTGACCACCACACTGACGTTTATGGGTCACAACCTGGTACTGCCATTTCCAATTAAGGAACAGACTCCGAAGTTCAAATGTGGGCTAAGTGTCTTGCCCAAGAGCACAATGACAGTATGCACAGTTTCGAGCTGGCTTTGAACCTCCTACCCTCCAGTTATAGGACGTCCACTACTCTACCCGTAAGCCACATGATAGGGCCAGAAAAGGGGTCAGTAACTTTGAGTACAGGTGAGATGCATCCTTGCATTATGGCCTGTACATTTATTTTCAGCAATGAGCAGACACATACAGACTGAGGTTTAAGAGCTTTATTATTGGTGTTACTGCTTGTTTTAAAGTAGGATGTCTGTAAATTGACATACAGTACAGTTTACAGTTTACATTAGTATAGAAGGAACATTCATTATATTCATAGATCTATACAAGTAGACAGTCAATTTCATTATAGGAGCTTCATCACCTGGGCTTTTTCCACATACTACCTTTATTTGCATAATTACATGAGAACAATCACAAATTCAGTTAGAGCTACTGTACAAGCTATAGTCTAGTACTCTACGGGAATAACCAAAAACACCTTGGGTCACATTTTGTTGGAGCAACTGAAAGACTGAAGAAGTTCATGGCATTTGTAAATGTACGGGAGTAAACTAAATTCACTAATAGATATAAAAGGTGTGAGTGGCTTACATTATGCAGAAACTCATATCTGTTCTTATTATAGCTCTGAGGCAATGTGGTTAGATGTTGTTTAAATTTTTTAATGGATACAAATGCACGTGTCAGGGTGTCAAGCATGTGGAATTATTGGGATGTGAACCACAAATTGAAGGCAGTACGTTTGCATACTTTAACCAATACAGTGCTGTGCAAATGTTAAGAAATACAGTTATGTAGCAATGCTTTCAAATGAATTAACTTTACATTGTCCAGATCCATGATTTTTACAGTATCTTACCATGGTGACATAAGCCTATTGACTAATAAAGAAAGAAATAAGGATATTTACCAAAGAACACGCCTTTGAACCTCCCCAAAACATTTGCACAGTAATGTATATACAAGGCTTTAACTCAACGTAAAAAAATACAAAAACATAACACAACGATAAATTACAAAAATATCTTAAAAATAAATGTAGAACATCAGCAGAAACCTGAAAGTCCCCAGGCACTTATGATGCAACACAGACACACATGTAAGTGCTATCAATATACCAGTAAAATAGAAATATACATATATTTTAACACCATTTACAGTTTTACACCAGAGCAAAACAGAAATACCTTCATGTTATAGGGGGAGTAAGCTCAGTATGGGTTAGTAATCACAGACAACGTGTTCCTTCAAATAAAAAGAAATGTTCCCGAAGTGCCATTTTTGTAAACGTATATGTGTGAAATATACATGCAGCATTACATAATCTAACAAGCCACAACGCCATGACCAAAGCAACTCATGCATCCCATTTAACTGTAAAACAAGACGATTAAAGGTGTAGTCTGTAAGTTTCCTAAAATGAGAAAAGGTGCAAAGTAAAAAAATACTTCAAATTGACAAGCTGACCCTGTTTTATGCATTGCAAGATGGATTGTCATGAAACAACTGAAAATCCAGCTTGTACTCACTGATCCGTCTGCTTGACACCACTGGTGGTGCGGACCAATCATGTGGCAGTATTACTAAAGCTTTTTAGCAACATGGGGACGCTGAAAAACATAATGTATGCTGCAATATATGCTGCAACGATAATTTATTAAATTAATTTACTAATTTCGCAGTTCCTTGTTTGGCTATGTCATATCAGTCGGAATCCCTCCACTCAGACCTTTTCTCCAGGCGCAGTCCCAGATTGATGTGTAGAACTCTGAATAGCAGAGTGCTACATTTTGCCAGGTTAGTTTTATGATGTAAAGCAGGTTGTCTGTAATCTGTTGCGGCCAGGGGAGGGACTAAAGTAAATCTCGACTACCATTGGTCAAAATGGTAACCACAAAGTCTGATCGGGGAGGAACTAAGTAAAATAATAATTATGACAGATTACCAACTATACATCATAGAACAGGGACAGAGAGTTCCTATTTTTCTATATTTTTGTTATTTTAGGACACTTATGGGCTACACCTTTAATGCCACTGCTTTTAAACTTGACGTAACCCAACCTGATTCACAATATACTTTCCGGCACGGTGGTGCAGTGGTTAGCACTCTTGCCTCACAGCAAGAAGGTCCCGGGTTCATGTCCAGTTTCCCCTACCACTAAAGACATGTTTGTCAGGTTGTCCAATAGTGGCGGAGCGCTCAGGCTAACCCTCTTCTATGTATCTTGTTATATAATATAGTATAATGACAAATAAAGCACTTGACTTTTCACTTTTGTTCCGAATCCATCCCACATCTTTTGACTCAGAGGTCATTGTTGCAAACAATAAGGAAACACTACACCCAGCCCGTCTCTATGGCCCGTTTCCATCTTTTTGAAAGATTGTCAGTCGCAAGGAGAATCGCGCAATGGATATAGGGGCATATTATGCTTTTGCAAAAAATTATTTTCTTCACTTCTATGTTTTTATATTGTTATTTGGAGGAGCTGTTGAAAGCTCAGATTAGGTGCATGTCTCTATAAGGCCCTCTTTCCCCCAGCTGACTACGCCCAATACTTGCAACAACCAAAGCAAATGTGGGAAGTAGTGGCAAAATGGGGTTTCATCACTTATCTATGTAGAAAGGTGTGTTTTCAGCTCCTGAGAAGGTCAGTGCTTCAGCATACAGGATACATACCTGAATTAAACAAAATAAAACTGGCATTTTTTTGGACAAAATCTTAGAAAAGAGAAGCTAGCATAATGCAGCCTCTTTATCTGTTAAAAGAAGTAGTTATGTATGTTATGTGTATGTACGAATACTTGATTGTACAGTATTACTACAAGAAGAAACCCTGAGAAAAACAAAAAAAAACTAGACCTGCATTTTCCCAATTCTCTATCCATCTGACAACAACTATCTCAAGCACATTGCAAATCATAGTTTATAGACATTCTTATACTGAGATCGAATGTTGACAAAACAGTGTCTGGTCCCTATAACAGCGCATAATGTGTGTGGTATGTTTGCATAGTGCATGCACGTAGTTACATACTGTGTATGTACAAAATGTTTACATGGAGGGAAAGTGGAATTCCTTCTTCTAGGTCATTATGTGAGCGAGTCTATGTGGGCGTTTAGTGCTGCTTTGATTAAGTCCTGTTGCAAAAGTCAGCATTTCGCCCGACAGACCAAAGTCTATTCATTCACTTAGAGCAATCACAAGTGCATTCAACACTTGCTGATGCCGCCCAATGTCTGAAATGTTTGAGTATGAGTTCGGACAAGTCCTAGTGTCTCTTCTTGTCATATGTGGATACTCTGTTGTGTGCGTGCCTGTTAGCAGTAGGTCATTTGTCAAAAGTTTCACAGTGGGTATCGCTGTTACTCTTTGGTTAGCATAGGTTTCAAAAACGTGTGTTCATAAATGTTGTAAATAAGGGTCGCACTGACAGGCGATAGACATGGATACATAAGTTCAAACGTTAAATACACTGTTGCCCTATGTCTATGTGGAAAGGTCAACATGAAACAAAAAATATAAACATTTAAACTGACTGCACTGAATTACACTTAGGATCTTGGCTTTTTCATAGCTTTATCATTCAGATGTTTTGAATATTTTTGGTCTAGATTGTGGCGTGTCTTGAAAGATGGATTTCAGTATTACTGGGTGCTGGCTTTTTGAGGCTAACAGTGGAGCTTATTGGAGCTAGGAGGAAGGCCATAGTAATAAAGGCTTAGGTTGGTCAGACGACAGAGGTGGCAGTGGGCTTTGTTGGACTGAGGACTAGACTTTGTGCGATATCTTCTCGGTTGATTTTCCGCAGAGCGGTGCACAGCGTATCGATGGTGGCGCTGTCCTTGCTCGCCCAGTCGGAAAGGAGGGCTCGGACCGGGTGCTCGTGCTGCCTGAAGACGGCGATCCGCTCCTCCTCGTATCCTAGGAGACCAGCCAAGTTACACCAGTCGCTGTCCTCCATGTTACAGTTGTCACCGTCGCTTCCTCTGAACAGGAGCTGCTCCACTTTCTCTCTGGTGTGAAGAGGCAGGAGTAGACAGGGCTCCTCGTCCATTGTAAGAACTACACAAGAAAACAAAAACAAAGTCTAAGGAAGTACCGTATTTTCCGCACAGTAAGGCGCAGTTAAAAGCCTTTAATTTCCTCAAAAACCATATAATCCGGTGCGCCTTATATATGGATTAATTCTGGTTGTGTTTACTGACCTCCAAGCGATTTTGTGTCACACGGCGCTCAAGGTGCTTCGTCAAAATGTTTTGGTACGACTTCGGTAAACTATAAAGCTCTGGGAGTCAGGAGCGTCGTGGAGTAATACATACCGGTACTATGCTTCACCATAATATTAGTAGGGTATTATTATTAGTGTTTATATATGACCCCAAAATGGCCATATAATTTTTACGTGTGACAAAGGTTGAAAGTTATTGTGAATATGCCCATTAACGTTATTGTGAACGCTTTAATAAAGTTTGACTGACTGACTTGTCTGACTGTTTTGTTTCGCTTAATGCGCCTTATGGTCCGGTGCGCCTTATCTATGAAAAAGTTCGAAAAATAGACCATTCATTGTCGGTGTGCCTTATAATCCAGTGCGCCCTATAGTGCGGAAAATAGGTAGTTCTCAAAGACATAATTTAATTGGACCAAAAGGCTAACCAGGTATATACTTAAAACATTAACCCTTAAAAAAAAGAGAAAAAAATAAAAACTAGATCTACATCAGGACTGAACCAGGTCTAAACCAGGATCAAACTGTCCCTAAACCAACACTAAGCAGTGGTCTACACATCACGCACAGGAGCAGGACTAAAACAGGAACGAAGCTGTTAAAAAAAATAAACACTTGAAGTCCAAAATACATACCACCAGTGTGACCTGTACCACAGTTTGAGAACCACTGGCCTACACTTATATAATTAAGAAACAAAACATATTTTGGTATTACGCTGTCACACACAGTTTTTCTTTCTTTGATCGGATAATTTTTTACATTAGTTAAACAAGCATGTGGTTAAAAGTCCTTGAGAGAACTGGTTTGTCAGGAGCAAGTGCTGCCAAAAGAATGCATGTTGTAACACTAAGGCTTTTGCAATCTTACTGTGAAAGGTTGTTGACACTAGACAGTTTATTCCTGGGGGTAAATTCTTCTCTAACTGACTAACATGGTGGACATGTTTTGGTAAATCCCATGTAGATTGACCATAAACTGAAAGTCAGTCAATTCAGTAATACCACAGTCAGCTGTTGGCCTCAAAATGAATGTACACAATGCCATTATTCTCCGTTGTTAATTATCTCCAGTCTTTAGGTCCGTGTTACCTGTATGGGTCTGCGTCTGCTGCTGCTCCTGGAGGCTCTGGCTGTCGACCGAGATCCCACTGTCGCTGTGCAACTTCTCACCTTCGGGTGACGGTGTCTGGTTCTGATTGGCCGTGCAGTTGTTGGCCCCTTGTTTGTTTTGCTTACAGCTATTCCACCTGAAACCAGCCATAGAAGAAGAGCATTGATTCAGTACCTATCCCCTATCACAACCTCTAATTTGAGTGTAGGATAGCCTTTGTGTAGGGTGCATACACAAGTTCATCAAAGTAGCAATTGCAATAAAAAAGGATGGGTAGTGCCATTAGTTGTAAGAAAATCTATTACATCAAAATAAGAGACGGTTGAATGTGAACAATACAATGATTACAATTTGACATCAGTTGCTGTTTGTTCCCATAGCATCATCAAACTCAAAATAACAACAAGGCCTGTGCTGTCGTCCCGACAGCAAAGTGTATATCGGCGAAAACGACCCCATACGTCTGCCCCGTACGTCTGCCCCGTATGTCTGCCCCATACGTCGCCCCGTACGTCTG
>JAVQKC010019875.1:0-27557 GCA_036025475.1 Philypnodon macrostomus
AGACAATCAATAACACACAAACAACAGGACTGTCCCAGGACATCCCCTGTCCTTAGACCCTCCATCGCGGTCAGGAAAAACTCCAAAAAACCCATTTATGGGAAAAAGAGAAACCTTAGAGAGAACCTCATGATAGAGGAAACCACTCCCAGGGCGGACAGGCTATAGATGTGTCCAGGACTGATGGATGAGGTCCTTGTTGAGAGAGCTCAATATGTGTGTGTGGATGCAGCAGGTTTAGGGGTACATCCAGATGAATGAGGAGATGCAGCAGGTTTGGTTGGGGGCGGGGTCCAGATGAGAACACGAACACAGAGGCGATCAGCTATCCAACAATAGTATTAGTAGTCAAATATACTAATAAAGATTATAGTTAAAGTTTTTGTCTTCCAGGTAAAATGAGTGTGGGCTTCATAGGAGCAGGTCAAGTGGCCCACGCCCTGGTGAGGGGCTTCACCGCAGCGGGTGAGTCATGGTCAGCCTTCATACAGTGGAGGAAACATATTGTGTTATTGATGTGCGTTGATTGCAATCAGACACTCTGTACATTTATCCCCAAGGCGTGATTGCTGCCCACAGAATCACAGCCAGCTCCCCATGCACAGATCTCCCTACAGTGCTTGGTCTGCGGGTGAGTGGAGGTCTAATCAATGCACTTTACTGCAGATATAAGAATTAAGATTGTAAAACACAATTTGAATAGGGCTACTGTTACATTGATGCCAAACTAGACGCTCCAGGTGGCTACTAACACAAAAATGATATTTTCAGAAAATGGGTGTGAATGTCACCACGAGCAATAAAGAAACAGTGAAGAGAAGTGATGTCCTGTTTCTCGCTGTGAAGCCCCACATCATTCCTTTTGTGTTGGATGAGATTGGACCAGATATCGAAGAGCGTCATCTTATTGTGTCCTGTGCAGCAGGTGTCACTATCAGCTCAATAGAGAAGGCAAGTAGGACTCCATTGTTAGCCCTATCTAGGCACAAATAAAGCAGATATAGCAGAGAATATTTATGTTTATCCACTGAGACATTATTACAATGAATGCACTACAACATGCATGGTTTCAACTCAAACCTGAAGACTCTTTGGGCACAAAACACCCAAGCAGTTCTAATTGGAGAATGAAATGAAAAATTGCTGTTTTCAGAAGGAGAGGTGGGTAGAGTAGCCAATAATCTTACTCAAGTAAGAGTTACTTCAAAATAACTCAACACTAACTAACTAAAACGTACTCATTCACATAATTACTCGAGTAACAGTAGAAAACTACTGGTGAACAAACTACTCAAGTCTTGAGTAGCTGTTTGAACGTAATATCTGCTTCATTCATTCAAAAATAAAACGATAATAAACAGAATTAGATTTTTTCAAAAGGTAAAACTAAAAACATAAATAATATTTTTAAAAATTAAGGCACAAGAAATGTTCACATCATCACATTTTTCACATAAAGCTGTTCTTACATGACACACAGAGGTGGTAAAAGTACTCTTACTCTTTCTAGTACTCAAGTAAGAGAACAGTTATTTCAAAATATGATTACTCAAGTAAACGTAAAAGGTATTGTGCAGTAAAGCTACTCTATGGAGTACAATGTATTTAAAAAGTTACTCAAGTAAATGTAACTGAGTAAATGTAACGGAGTAAATGTAACTGAGTACTACCCACCTCTGTACAGAAGTTGCAGTCACACCGATCAAGGCCAAAGGTCATGCGTTGTATGACCAACACTCCTGTGGTTGTACGAGAAGGTGCCACAGTGTATGCCACAGGAACTCATGCGGAGGTGGAGGACGGGAAGCTTCTGGAGCAGCTAATGGCCAGTGTGGGCTACTGCACTGAGGTAGAAGAAGACTTGATTGATGCTGTGACCGGCTTGAGCGGCAGTGGCCCGGCATATGTAAGTCATTCAAAGTATGTACGTATTTACAGTGCCAGTAATTAAAATGTAATCCTAATTTTGAACATTGTTTTACAGGCATTTACAGCTGTAGATGCTCTTGCTGATGGTGGAGTGAAAATGGGTCTGCCCAGGAGACTAGCAATACGTCTTGGAGCCCAGGCCTTACTGGTATAAACTGCAAAAATTTGTAATTTTTGTACAAAAAAACTGCAATTAATTTCTAAATATTAATACAAAGACTATTCAAATCCAAAATCAAGGGCATTGTTTTGTTTAAAGGGTGCAGCACGAATGCTGTTGGATTCAGAGCAGCATCCCGGGCAGCTCAAGGACAATGTTTGCTCACCAGGGGGAGCCACCATTCACGCACTGCATGTGATGGAGAGCGGTGGTTTCCGAAGCCTTTTGATTAATGCTGTTGAGGTCTCCTGTGTTAGGACAAGGTATAGGCTGAGTGAGGATTTCTCATTCATTCATCATTGACTCAAAATTACATGAACATAATTAATTGTTTTTACTTTGTGCCGTGTCAAACAGTTATAGTAAGTACAATGTGAAGCAGATTTGTGAAAATGTCCTTGATAAAACAATATGTTTAAATGGTCTCTTTCTTTCTTTTGTTTGAAGGGAACTCCAGTTTTTGGCTGACCAGGAGCTAATCTCCCCAGCTGCCATTAAGAAGACAACTTTTGACAAAGTGCTGCAGCAGCCAGGTGTTAGTGCAGATGCTGTTGGAGTTAGAGCTCATGGGATCCGTATGTTTAACAACCCACTGCCCAAGAAGAACTGAACTGGGAAAGACTAAACATTACAAATTTTACAAAATGAATGAAATAAGTGTGCAGGTATATTGATTATTGATTATTATTAATATTGATTATGATTAAGTTGATTAATAAATGTTTTATCATCGTGTGTGTGTTTCTGTTAATGGCTGCACCTGTTTCAGATTCTGACTGTACATTGAATTACTGTTGGAGTATTTTGGGGTTAAAACAATACATTTTTGTAAGGAATGGAAATCCTTCATGAATGAAGACACGTGACCAAACATGGTGACGTCTGGCTTCGTTACAAGAAAGGAGTCAACAAGGGAAGCACGCCTGGCATTTATTGGGATGCGCTATCTGTTGGCTCTGTCTTCTCCAAGTACCTGCGATGATTCTTGTCTCGCATTGCGGCATAGGAAGAGGTCTTTAAGGGTTCAACTTCAGATAAGAACAGCTGTGACTCGGGTAGGTGAAACGAACGGCGCTGGCTGGTGTTGTTATGCTGAGTGTGCATGCATTTGCCTCGCTGCTGACAGTCTGAGCGCAGCTAGCTGTACAAGGCTAACCGCGAAACAGCAGCAGGATGCGTCAAGTTAACCAGGATATGTGTGAGTCTGAGCTTCAAATTAAACCAATAGTTATTTTACGCATTTGTGTGCGTGTTTGCAACAAGCGGGACATGGTTTTTTCACACTAGTCTTGTCTGTGCGTAATGTGTGCGTAAAAAGCGCGTAACCATGTCCAAAAGAATCCTGTGTCCTCTGTAGGCGTCTTACTCAAATCATATGAATGTGTTGGTGTTTTCCGGAACATGTATATTAGTTACAATTGACGGAGCTGTTACTATGCTGAGATGGCAGCTAATCCTTTGTACACATGTGAACTGATAATAGAACTTTGTATTTAAATAGATTTTAATATGGCATTAAACGCTGAAAGTCCCCGCGAATAGGGAGATTTCCATGGTTACCGAGACACCCAGAGCTGAGTTGGTACAGTTCTAGTAGGACGGCGGCGCAGCACGGGGATTTCCTCGCTTGTTTTGTAGGAGGGGAGTTGTTTGCCACTTTGACAAGCGGGCGGTGTGGGGTTGGAGAGTAGAGTCGAGGAATGCCAGAAGAACTGTGTTAGGGGGTTGATATAGTGATAAATAGTGGTGTGATCGTGTTCTCTATATCATTGCGCTTCTCGGGGGCTTGTCAACTCATGCGCTTCTTGCTGTCCAAACCTGCTGCTTCATCACCTCGTTGTGAGAAGGAGAAAGAGCAGGCAGAGGCAGCGGTGTAGCGAAACCAGGTTTGTTACAAAATATTCTATCAAATATAAGCGTGGTTGTTTTTTCTAAGCAATGCTTTAGGGTTATTGTGTGAATGCATTTTAAGGAATGCCTTGCATGTATTGAAATACTTCACCTGAATTGACAGGTCATTTACCACTGGTTACATTACAACAATGGCAGTGCCAAAGCATTTTCGCCGTTCTCGTCTTTAATCCTTCATTCAAGCGGTTAAAACAGGGATGTTTTATTATCAACCAACAAATAAGCCGCGATATTGTTATCATGCTGAATCATCACAATGATGTATTTAGTCGTTCTCTGAATCCACCCCGAAATATGGCACCACCGGACAAAGGTCTGCGCGATAGATAAGGGTCGATGTTTATCACCAAGCCGCTGTTACTAAGACGATGGATCGAAATGGTGATGTTAGCCGTGCAAGTCAGTCAAAGGGGCATAAGGATTAAGTGATGACCATCATGCATTTATCAATAGTCTCATCTACATTCAGCTGAGAATGTGCATTTTATATCAGCGCTGTCATGATGTACATCAACAAACAGGAGCTAAGCACATTACTAAGTGCTTAGGTGTCAACTGTGGTGTCATATCAATTATAGAAATGCTTGATAAGCAATATATTATCCTCGGTGTTAGAATGAAGTTATGATTGGCATTTTAAATTAGGTCACGTGCAACAGAGCTGCAAGAGCTGATCAGTAAACAGTAAATACATGATCAGTTATAGATCAGAATTTAAGTTTTCTTTTTTGAGTGTGACCATTTAAGTGATGTTATTTTTTATTTTGTGTTCTCACACTTTATCAAATTAAACATTTATTAGTAATTCATATTTCCTGTTATATGGTCTATGGTATATGTATGCCATATCTGTTGTTTATAATAATTATATTTTATTATTTTCATGGTCGCCTGTGCCCATTTCAGTTCTTATATTTTGGGTTGGCAGCTGCTCTTGTTTCCCTGTGTGGAACATGATGAAATTTGCTGCCTATTAGAGAGCATGCTTATAGAGGGTAGGTAATGAATTATCCATGGAGAATCTCTTTGCAATTTGAAAAGTCACCTTGGAAACTATTGGGTGTATGGCGCTAAACAGATAGAAGTTGCCCATTCTTGCTCAGATATTCACCTTATTTCATCATCTCTGTTCTTGTGAGCGGGGCACTGAAGTGTGTTTAGCAGACAGACCAGCCTCGCGTCAGAAGCCCGGGCATTGCAATAAAGCGTAATGCCCGACCCTGCCTTTCTCTGCAGGTAACAAGAAAAGATGAGGGCCCTTTATAAGATTCGGATGCGGCTGGCAGCGATGTGTGGATGGAGACTGGGAGTGGTGATCAGCTCTGATATTTATTACTTCTCGCGTTGAGGTAGTAGCAGTTATAAAATAAGACCAGGATGCCATAGAGGTGAACCAAGCCATTGCACAACTCATACCCTGTGGCATTGTGTAGAATGGGCAGCCAATGGGGTTTAGAAGAGGTGGACGTATGAGGTTGATGAAACATGAGGCAAGACTTAATGTAGTGTACCGGCTGGCCACCAGCACCTCTGTATCGCCAACACAGCTGCGCCTTGGGAGTAGTTACGCCTATTCAGGACAATTAATAGCCTGCAGAAAGGAACACAAATGTGGGATTTGTCCACAAAAGTGCTGCTTAAGCTGCACAGGGAAATGGGAATGCCTGGAAGGAAGGGAGAAAAAGATCAATATACTCTTTTTACAACAGGGAGGGTACGCCGGTGATGAAACCACTTGCAAGTTTAGTTCGGATTATGATTGCTTAGCATTGCAATATGCCCGCTGCACCTCTCAAAGTAATACTCCCATCCAGACAGGGTACTAAGTGTGTTTGATGATTTTTGTTTGGATTTCTAGTTAGATCTCTGTGTGTTCGTAATGTAGATTAACCACTATTGAACAGAACTCAAAGCATACGTGTGGAGCCGCTGTTTTTCTTCTATCCTGCTGTTATCTGTGCTGATTTATGTGGAAGCCATATCAATGTTCAAATACGTTATTTATCTCCACACCTTCTCTAGTCAAGGTTATACTCATTTTATTGAGCAGTCCATAACAAAGAAGCTCACGCCTTCTCACCATTTGGTCTAAATACATTGATGTGTGCTTTCTGATCAGTGATAAAAACAATTGTAGGCATCCCATTAGTGGTTAGTACCCCAGACTTTAGTGAAGTTAAAGGTTTCATTTCCCCATATGGAGCCTAAAGCTTCAGCCCCAATATAGTGTGTGTTGGTCCTAAAACCCTTGTAAATAGAGAGGGTTGTGTCTGGAACTATTATGGCAATGTATTACATGTGTAAGCTAAATTGCTGTGGCAACCCTTGAAAAGAGAAGAAGCAGCTCAAAGGGACATTCATTCAATGCTTAAAAACAACTTCCCACCAAACCTCCCATATACTGTAATGTTTCTGATCAAATTCACATGTAAGGTGCTCCATCAGATGTCCTGTAGGCACACTTCATCAATCACTTTTTTATTTGATTCTAGCCAAACCAGTGTTATTACCAGAAATAATAGAAATTCCATTATCTATCTTACTGCATCTGAAAAAACACCAGTACAACAAAATATTTTAATGAATCTCTGTGGACTGTATGTTGACACAGTCTGATGAAGCCACTTTTACTTGAGCAGTTTTTAATTGACCCTTAAGCTGTTAGATCACTGCTGTACAATATCAAAAGTATGCTACAACTGTTGTAGTTGTTTTGTTCGTGTGTGGGTTGCCTACTACAACCCTTAGTTTCTCAGCGAGCGCAAGGCCGAAGTATCACAAGCCGGTTTCTTTTTCTTCTCTGTTAAGTCCTGCAGGCACGCGCTGTTTAAGGCTACTGTTGCTACTGTTGCTACTGTTGCTCTGTTGAAGCACTTCATTGAGTAAACAAGCAGCTACTGAGCTTGGCTAATGCAAACCCAGGTCTCTTTAAATAAACTTCACATTAACGCTGATGTAGGAACAAACCAAATCCCTGGAGGGAGATGATTCATGTTTTCTCTTAAAACTACAGGAACTAGATGCAAATTTCTGATATAAGTGTGCCACATGCATCCGCCACATGATTAGTATGGTATAGTTCCTTTATTATTTATAAATCTCCAGAGTCTTGATATATCATGCTAATGGTAAAAATATACAAACAATAAATTGGGGGATATAAAAAAATATGTAGAGGATTATCAGAAATGCAGCATTTTTGTACCTGTTGATATCGTCTAGATTGCTTATACTTATATAAGAAATGCTGTTTAATATTCAGTTGTTGGCTAGAAACGGCTAGAAACACTTAGCACCATTCATTGGGGTTTAGTAACTGTTGGTGGGCATGAGGCAACACATGAGTTTGATTAACGCAACAGTAGTGCAATAGACGCAACTTGTGCCTGACCCCAAGTAAGATACAAATTCAACATTTAAAGGTCACAGTATATATCATATTCATCATTATTGCGATATCTGCAACATCAGTAACAATCCAACATGGGCAAACCTGATGTAGTTAGCCCTCAGTTTAGTCTTGGTTTGGTCCTGGTTTTGTACTAGATTAATACTTGTTTAGAGTTTAGGTTTTGACTGAATTTAGACGAGTAAACTCAGAGTCATACACTTCAGGTTAAATTTCAAAAGTATTATTATTATCTTAATTGGATGCAATTGTATTACAGTATTTTGTCATTGCCTAAACCTGTGCTGATCCAACGTATACTGGCTTAGTATTTCCCCTCGACTGCGAGCGGATCACATTTCCGTGTGAAAGCTGCTCAATGATTTTCTCTCTCCCTCTTTTTGTCCCTCTTATTTCACGCTCTGACTACTTAGTACCTAATAGCTTCCCCTCGTCTCTTCCCACCATACCTTTTTGCGCTCACACAGTTGTATCCGCGCACAACTTTCCCCCAGTCTACCAGTAAAGCCCTTCCAAGCTATCAGTAGTAGAGTCTGATTTTTAATTTGCAGTTAAATGGTGCCCGACACATGCAGCTTGCTTGATAATTGACTTCACTCGGCTGAAGGAAGGAATGATTAGATCGGAATATCGAGGCAATCTTTTCAACTCAAAAGGGAGGCACTGAAAGTACTAGTTGTGATCAGACAGTGTTGGCTATTTCTGGCTTGATAGTGAAAGTATTGGTTGTCTTCATTAATGGCTGGATAGTAAAAAACAAGCTATTAATACAACAACTATATTGGGAATGTTTATCCTCCTAGTGCTGTTTATGCTAGAAATCTTGTGATAATGGAGCTACTGCTACACATGTCATCAATAATTGATCAGGGAAACAGAATATGTGATCAGATAGACTCGACATCTGTTACTTTTATTTAGTAATTTGTTAAATATGTTGCTGTGTTCACATTTGTGCAATAAAACAACAATAGAATCCCAAATGAGCTTGTAGTTGGGATTATTTTTAGAAAGGTAAAAATTGCTGGATGCATTGTCAAAAATTGGTTAATCTTAGTAAAATAAAATACAAATCAGCAAATCATCTGTATTGGGGTAAAATGTGTTTTATGTGAGTAGATTCTCAGCTCTTATTTCCATTGGCCCATTGTTGGATATTGCCTGTGTTTTTTTGGCTCCAAACAGTATTTCATCAGCATGCACCTCCATCGTCTTGTATTCACTTCATTAGCAACCTGCCAGGGCCAAGTGCCCGGACGCTTCTTTGCAACAATTGATCATGACAAGTGAAATTTATGTGCACTTGTGTGATTTTGGTAATCTGTCTCTGGGCTGGATAAATGGTGTGTGATTAGTTTGTATGATGTGATGTCCCACACTTTCATGTCTCACTAAATCCTGGGTGCCCTGTTAGTCCTCGCCAGCTGTGTTTAGTATTCAGGGAGCGAGCTGCTGTCGTAATCTGGATTCGGAGGCAGGTTGCTGGGGCTTTTTGTTTGCTCTCATGGCCCTGATAATCTTGTTACACTGCTGTCAAGTGGATCTGGCTCTCCCCGCAGCCCTGAACCACCAAGCGTGCCACCTCCAGCACCAGACGGCCCCCGCAAGCTCTCCTCCATCCTCCGTGCCTCACACCAGCCTATCCTATCCTACCGCCATTTTGAGACAGCGGTTGATGGAAGAGCCTTGGTTGTATCCTTGAAGAATCACCTCCTGAGCATCTTTATTCTGCCTCCCACCCCCACCTTCAGCTGTGAATGACAGTGATAAATATTCATCAGGGGGATGCAGTGCCTCCGTTCCTCTCTGTACAACAAAGGGTCCCCCAGCTAATGGTGTCCATCCTCGGCAGCCCCCTGGAGAGATCCCGCTGAGGGAATGGGATCATTAAAGCATGACACTGGACCCATCGTGTCACATCAGCATTTATCCCACGACTACACCCCTCCTTAAGGCCAACTCAAGCCGACCCTACCTTTCGCAAGCTGCCCTCTATAGATCCTGATCAACACGGACAGCTTTAGAAGATTGGCCAAGTTACTCTGGTCGTGTTAGTTCAACTTCACAAGGGCCTAATTGGCACCTTGGTTTTGGTCCTTGCTGAGATCAGTGGGTTTTTTTCTTCCTCAACCCCTTCTTCTCAAGCTCCTCTAAACATGTCGAGCGTGCATTTTTTGATTCTTCTTCTTGTCTGTCTCACCCTCTGACTTTCTCTGGGTAACCACACTCAGCATTTTCTGTTTCCTATGGGTGTGATGTCTCTCCTACACAGGCAATCAGCTCTGATTTGTCAGCGTTCTTCCCGGCGATTCATAAAAATTCAGCAAGCCCCTATAAAAGACGCCCGTGTCCCAGCGTTTGCTCTCTGTACCTTCAGTTCACCCTGTCTGCTTTGATAGGAGACCACAAAGGGCTGAAACGATTTCCACTCAGGATGTCATGATACATTTGGTCCTGAGATTAACATAATAATAAAGTGCAAATGTGCCACATGAATATACAGGGAAAAACGCTATTGAAATACAGCAGACTTAATTAGCTAATAATAAAATACTTGTATTACATATTTAATAAAGTAGAATTATGATAAAATCACAATATAGATTTATATGTGATTATGGGTTAGTGCACCTTGAGTGTGTTGTGTTGCGCGTTTGAGCTTCAGTCCAGCTAACTAAAGTCTCTCACTGGAGTCTGCATACCCTCCCTGTGTTATCGGTTCTCTCTGGTTACACCATCGTACCCCAATTACCCAAACACATGCATGTGTTTGGAGAATTTTCCCCTCTAATGTGCCTTGAAGTGATTGAAGTGGATGCATTTTTAAGAGCCCAAAAACAGTGCTGTGGACTTTTGTGTACATTAATAATGCACATTCCAGACAACATGTAAACCTTAATGCAATTATTTCTAACATCATACACAATATTCCAGATGGAAATAGCTTGTGGGTATGTTTCTTCCTTCTTTGCCTGTCTCGATGTGTGGGCATGCCTCTGTGTCTCTGAGGTGTGACATGCCTGCTGGAGGAGGGAGCAGCTGTGCATTGGACCTTGCCTGTGTTGTGCTGCCATGCCCTGTCATTGGTAGCCGTCTGTTGGCAGGAGCCTGTGCTGGAGGGCTACATTCTGGGCGCTATCCTTCCACACTGTCATATGGTGAGCTTTCAATGTGCCAAGCCATGCCTTCTAGTGTGTTATCCTACACAGCTGCATGACAGAATCCACCTCCATAACCTGGACAATATGCCAGTGTGTGTGCCACATTTTCAGACTGGTTTGTGGACAATTTTGAGACAGTGGTGCTTAGAGGGAGAATTCAAAGCTTGTATGAAATTTGGATGGAGAAGCATTTTTTCTATCATCCCAGTTAGCTATTAGAGGGGTACTTTCCTGTCTATTTCTCCATTATCTGTGCATCATCAGGCGAACCATTATCCCATTATGTTTTGCATCTGTGGTCCAAATGCTTACTGGAAATGAGTCGCCACAAAGGCCGGTGAAACGTAGCTGTTAATATCAGTGGGCTATTCATAGCAGGGATAAAAGTATCATGTTAAAAAAAGTCCTTGTCAAAAGCTTTCTACACAGGGGTCAGCAACATAGAGCAATATTTCTGATGCCCTTTTTTAGATACAGCATGCAAGTCACCATCTGACCTCATGTTAAATGCAGGCTGTGCAGGTGATTGGTCCACCTGTAACACACCTTAGTTACTATGGAGATGCCCTGACCATCTCAACACACATAGCCGTATCATCTCAGTAGTGTCTCAAATCACAAAAAAGGCTGTACACAGAATTTTAGAAATACCCCAAAACTGCAATTGAGAATGGGATACAATTATGTTCTCTCTTTACATTTCTGACTATCAGAGCTGACATCCTTCAGTCGCTCAGTCGATTAATGGGTACGTAAGGTCTTGGTCTACTAACACAGTATTCGTCAACAAAGCTGGTCTAATTTAATACTTTTTACTTTTTCATTCACAACAGCATTCATTTTAGGTGAATTTTTAAGTCCAAATCAATTTTATTTTTATGTTATTTGTGTTATACTCTGACAAGGAGGCCTGGGAATCATATCCTCATGATTCGATACATGAGTCACGATACCAATAATATCACAATTTGGTAATACTGTGATAATCAATATATTGCACATAATGACCTACCCACTGTTCACTGTACAACTGTTTTTAAAGGAACTAATGCATTTTTTAAACTGTATTCCAATGAATGGAGGATACTTTTCATGAAATATCCTGTAGTTCATTTAATAATTAGAAACTTCTACTGTCTGTAATTCACAAGCAAATCTACTTTCTCAAAACAGGAAACTACAGAGCCACAGTAAACCCACACAAGTGCCTCTTTTTAATGCCCCTACTGACAAAAAAGTCTTGTGGTGAACTGGTGGTACACTGTTCTGATTGGTTTGATTCTCTTGCCACCAAAATACAATCTCGGAGTGAAGTCTACATTTAAAGTGGAACTAAACACCTGGGTCAGATCCATAGTAAACCCACAGCAAAAGTGCGAACAAAGTGCGTGGTAAAGACAGGGGGGCTGGGTAAATGTTTGGGGTGAATGTGGTGTGAGCCATGCTTCAAATCATACTCCTGATTCACTACATGCGTGTGTCTAAAAGAGACATGGGCCTATCAGCTTGAGTCCCTGTGACACAGACATGTACCATGATGTATTTCTGACCAATAAGAGAATTGAACTGCAGTAGCCACTGTTTAACCTAAAGGGTGTTCATTTTGCTTCAGGGTTTAGTTACTCTTGTTAAGTACTGCCAGAGTTTAATGTGGAATATTGATATTTTGTCCCACCCCTACTGACAAACATGCCTTAGTCGATTAATTGTTCTGCTGGGCATGACTTTAAACGACTAACAATTTCTTTGGTTGACTACAGCCCCACTCACCCTTATGGGATAATATTTAGCTTGTTTATTTGGCAAGTAGGAATAAACTCAAAACCATTGCTAAACCAGGACTAAAGCAGAGATAAACTGTGACTAAATCTTATTTGGGTCTGAGATTGACTGTTCAAAGTAAAGCCTCTGTGACCTGAGTGCTTTCTACAGCCTCATGAAGAAGTGTACTTTTGTTATGGTTGAACCCTCTGAGATCCCACATGTATTTGTTTATGTGCTCAATACAAACACGCTGCCAGGCTGTGTAAATCAGCTTACAGAGGCATTGTGCTTGGCTGTGGACTGTGGTGGGTGCCTAATTTGCTGACACAGCATTTTACTGTGTGTAGAAGTGTAAGCACCCAGGGCCACAATGTTTGCATGCGCAGTTGTGTATGTGAGCTCACGTCCTTATCCCCCGCCACAGCACCCTTGGGAGCAGGCACCCAAAATTCTGCTATGTCTTGACACCAGCAGGGTCGATTTCACACCTGCCCTGTTCCCCTAGTTCTCCCTCACCCTGGACATGGCTGAATATACTGCACTGCAGCCCTGATGCCCTGGATGATAGTAAAGGCTCTGCAGCACCCATTTCTTTTTATTGATTCAGGGGATTATAGACACTCAGCAGACAGATGTAGTATGTCTATGTGTGCGACTGTCTAGACTAATAAAAAACCTGCTGTCGGTGCACTAGGTCAATGTACAGCTAAAGTCTTAGTAGTGTGTGCATCACTAATGATGGTGAACTGGTGGTAAACTGTTCTGATTGGTTTGATTCTCTAGCCACCAAAATACAATCTCTGAGTGAAGTCTCCATGTCCTCCCTGTGTTACTGTGGGTTCTCTGTCGGCACCCTGGCTTCCTCCTAGTGTCCGGCAACGACATGTGTTATTGGTGAATTATTATTGGTGACTTTAAATGACCATAGTGAATGAATAGGAAAGTGAAAGGGTGTGTATATGTGCTCTCTGTGTACATCTCTGTGTCAGCTCTGCAATGAACTGGCCAATGTGTGAGGTGTACCTCGGCTGATCGGTGCTGGGATGGTCTCCAGTTACTCACGACCCCTAATGTGAGTACATGTAAGATAAATCAACGCTTGTGAATTGCTGCCAGCCAATTTAATGTCAGTCTTCTTATAACACACCACTGATTTAAATAACATATGTTTCAGACGGGACAACCTTAAAACAGCTCTCACCGAACTGTGTTGCCTTTGTCCATGTAAAAAAAAAAAAAAACCAGAATGAATATCCCCAGCTATTTGTTTTCTGTGACAGGAGCGCTAATAGCCAAGGAACGACTCACTGAATGGACTTGGCAACCGGTACAGGGAAGTCTTATGTCCTTGACCCAGTTTGTGGTGCTTTATATTTGCAGGACTTAGTCATGCTGTTGCTACCTTGCCAGGAAAGGCATTGTTTGTATTTAAGAGGGTTTGATTGTTTTTTAAAATTTATTTATTAACAATTTCTTTATTTTTTATATTTTTTCTCATCAACAGAACAGACAGTTGTACAGGTGGACCCGGCTCTCGTGGCATGACTACTACAAACAAGGGAAACAAAGCTTTGAAGGTAAAGAAGACATATGAGATACACTCAATATGTCATGTCTAAAAGCTTGATGTATAAAAAGTAATAACATTGATGAATCTTTTTTTAAGGTGAAGCGGGAGCCAGGGGAGAATGGCACCAGCCTAACAGACGATGAACTGGTGACCATGTCCGTACGGGAGTTGAACCAGCATCTCCGGGGTCTTACTAAAGAGGAAATCCTCCAGCTAAAGCAGCGAAGACGCACCCTAAAGAACCGGGGCTATGCTGCCAGCTGTCGAGTCAAGCGCGTCACCCAAAAGGAGGAGCTGGAGAAGCAGAAGACTCAGCTGCAACAGGAGGTGGATAAGCTGGCCTCGGAGAACGCCAGTATGAAGGTGGAGCTGGATGCACTGCGCTCAAAATATGAAGCCCTTCAGAGCTTTGCCAGGACTGTGGCCCGTAACCCTGTGACGACCAGGGGTCCTATGGCCTCTGTCATAGGCCCTCTCATCCCTGGTAAAGTAGCCGCCACCAGCGTCATCACCATTGTCAAATCCAAAACCGAGGCCAGATCGTAGTAGCAGAACGGATGGAAGGGAGAGTTTGAACTGGTCAGTGTATGGTAACACAGCACTGGATTGGCTGTTTTAAGTTCTCAATCTGGTCTTTCGCACTAAAGCTAAATAATGATTTCCATTTATATCTATTTTCACAGTTTGTAATAAAAGTACCGTATGTAAATATTTTAACAACGTACAGAAAATGCTGAAATGGTTAAAAATACAAAATGGAATGAATCAAAAAAGGCACTTAAGCTAAACCTTTTTGCTTGTTATTATGCACTGACGTTGACTGATCAGTTCAAGCAAACTGTTGATATAGATGTTACCAGTGTCTTTAAAACAGCCTGACCAAC
This sequence comes from Philypnodon macrostomus, assembly GCA_036025475.1. Taxonomy (NCBI): domain Eukaryota; kingdom Metazoa; phylum Chordata; class Actinopteri; order Gobiiformes; family Eleotridae; genus Philypnodon; species Philypnodon macrostomus. The sequence continues at coordinate 14,789 of JAVQKC010019875.1, forward strand.
CCAAAACTCAATTTGTTCAACCTATAGTTTTGTCTGTAAGGGCGCAAGCATGAAATAATGTATCCAGATTGATTATTTATTTCTGTTTACTCCCCTTTGACAGACTTTGATGAACTGGTCATTATCAATATGACTGGTAGATGCAATAATATACGTATGCACTGAAAGTACAAAGAGGTCTTGCATATTCATGGCAAAAATGATCAGCAGTTCTATAGGATATTGTTGTGGAGCCGAGTGACGTTCCAATGTGACAAGCTTCGTCGACGATATCTGCAAACCTGAATGTTATTACAGTAATATCCTCATGTTTTGTGGGGGACAGCGTAAACCACAAACATTTTGAAACCTAATTTTGCATATAGCTAATATATGTTCAAGTTGTTTTATTTTATTATATTTATTGCATTTTTTTGGTAATTATTTGTTGACAGAAGCGTCAGATATTTCCAAAAGAAAAACGAGCTTTACTGTTTGATTTGTTAAGGTGTTTAAGTCTAATGTTTAGTTGATGTTTTTTTTTTTTATTACTAGATATATTACTTCCATTGTTTATAGAAACGCAGAAAAAGAAAACCACAAAAAAAAATCATGTGACTTCTTTTTTGCAATTGTACCGAAAGTGGCTTACTATTGAAGTCTGATAGCTTTTCTAGTGACTAGGCGCGTACTGTGGGGTAGCGCGTGATGTGACGTGTAAGTGACAAGTTGGCAGTGTCGTTCACTGTATAGATGTCAAAGCTGTGCTATTATAAAACAAAAATCTGTAGAGCTAAACTAGGTGGTGTAAACAAGGTCAAATGTATTGTGCGTAACGGCATCTGTGATATCCCTTCGCTTCCTTGGTGTTTGTTACCAATCATAGTCTCATATTCTCAAGTTTACCATTTTGAGCCATGCAAGACAGAAACTTATGTAACGATGTTTGGGTATTGAAAAAGCTGCAGTTAAGTTATATTCTCTCACTGAATGAAGTATTTCAACCTGAGGTCACTTAAATATTATTGAAGTGTTATCACTGTACCTTTGTATTTGGCCTGAAATGTAAAACTTAACACAGCATTGAGAAATTAACAGAAAATTATCCAGTGATAAATCATTTAAATGCCAAAATGAATTATATGATTAACTTAAACTGTGCATCATTCCGTATTAAGAAGTTACCCACTGAACTCAAGTACAGCATATGGATTATAGGTCTTGATTGAGGGTTTATATGCACTAATCTCCTGCTTGTTTTGCTCAGGACAAAACAGGTCACTCTAAAAAATGAACAAGCTATTTTAGACGAGAAGCAGGAATGGCAGCTCTTTTTTCTGTTTATCTCCTTTTTTCTTATAATAAGCATGTCATAAAGGGCTTTTTCAGATCACACTTGGAAAGAGACACAACGCGACCAAATAACATTACAATCAACAGCAGCTGCCAGCAGTGCTTCTTCTTCTCTTCCTCCTGTGCCAAGTACGGTCCACTAGAAGAAATTTACCCATGAAGCTGCTTTTTACAACTCAAGGTGAAAGTTGTAGTTGGGTAATGACTTCATCAGAATCCACTTCATCCAGCTCTCACTCACCTGCTGCATGCTCATAGCGTCTATAAGCATGTCGAGCTGCACCCAATCATAAGTACCCCCTAAGCAGAGGCACTGCTTCCCAGCCAGCAATGCGGGCAAATGCTTGGGGCCCAAGGCATAAGGTCATAGTGTCACAGTGATAGGGGTGGGCAATATGGTAAACATATAATATCACAATAAGAGTTGATGTTGTGTTTTTTTTGTCTTACACAGAAGACTAATGTAATGATATCAATGTCTTCATGAAAATGTAACTACAAATTTACTATACATCCAATCCAACACCCATCACGTTATTTATTTAATTTTATTTATTAATATGAACGACTGTACTAGAACTACAGTAAAAAGTCAGTTGAAGAACAGAGCATAAATGAATGAACTGTAGCACCATACAATCATCTACCCAGATTAGCAGACTGTCATCATATCACACACCACTACAATGAAATGAAAGTTTCATCTGGCTGAGCTTAACTATCAAGATAAAAAATACTATGTTAAAAATGTATATGCAAAAATATATAATACTTTGAGTTTTGATGTGAGAATATTTGGCAATGTTGGTATCTGATTCTTTATAACTGTATAAAACGATGATGAATGGTTGTAGGGCCCCCTGTGATTTATTGCCTAAGGCCCCAAGAGACTTTAGCAGCGCCTCTGCCTCTAACAACAGATTCATGCCCGAGCCCTTACTGGTGGTTATACCTTATCTTCAAAACATGCTTAGCTAATTTACATAGACTGGTAACTGTGGGAAAATGTATATCCAGTTCTCTACATAGCCCAGTATTGATGTTGATGTCCTTATTGCTGTGGCAGTCTCGTGGAGTGAATCTTTTTTTGTGTCAAGTGTCTTTTATGGTGCCCCGAGCAGCACCAATTCGACCAATCTCTTTCTCAGTCTCTGCACTCAAGATGGCTGTCTCTCTCACAGGTGTATAGTATGTAGCTATAGGTATTTAAAAATGACCATTGTGAAAAAAGTGACCCTTAATATGCAACTCAGTGGAAAGGTGTGAAAGAGTAGTCGTAAGAGTAATCAATATTGTGACTATGGTCTGTTATTTGAAGATTTGTAATGTTTTATGGGTTGTTTGTATCATATTTTTGCCCATTCCGTATGGCAAAGTCAAAAAGCAGTTGGCCCTTGTTTATAACGTTAAGTACACTGTATGTGAGAGGAGTTATGGTGGTCACACTTTAGCCTTACTCACAAAAAAGCTTCAAATGATCCATAAAGGGAAAAAAATGGATGTAGCGGTTTGGTGATCAAGTCTGTGCACTGACTAAAAATCAATGATGGTTCAATGATTTCTGTCACAAGGGCCATTTGCAATATATTTTTGTTGTGGTATGACTGGTGTGTGAGTGTGTGCGTCTGGTCTGGCTGCTGCTACACCAGTCGTTATATACAGTGTATTACATTTAGTCACTGTATGTTTTTAGATTGTTCTCAACAGTGTCATTCTGTAGTTTTAGTTTTGATTGATTCAGGCATTTTCTGTAGAGGATGAACTGAAGCTTCTAGTTCTTGACATTGTGTTTTTCCATGAACTAATGCTTTGTAACAGGTGACCGTGCCGTTGGTTTCTTTCATGGAGTGGGTCTGTGTTCTAAAGCTATAAAATCTGACTAAAGTAAGTAATACAAAGGTAATAATCTGTTTGTTATTTTTCTGTATGGGTTGTAATAAAATATTGCAGTACTTTGTATGAAAAACAGACAATAGTTAATTGTAACTATTTATAAAATTAAATTATTGTACTTTTTGTAATCTGTAGATAAGTACTATGTATTGATATACAGTAACAACTGTGGATTTAAATGTGATTCTCTGAGGTGTCTAAGTTATTGATGTACATATTGTATGTTTGTTGATACAGCTTACTTTATTTTCTATAAGACTAATAAAATGTTTTGAAAAAGGCTTTTTAGTGAGTGGTGCCTATGTCTCCAACACAGTCTGAATTAAGTTTGGTCGTTTTGTGGCGTCATTGACCCAGTTTGATTCTTGTAAAAATAAACTGGTGGGGAAGGCTTTTGCCGTCCAGGGTGGGTTTTAGAAGACAGCGATCATTTAGATGGCACAATTTCTTTTTCTGTGATCCAAAAAAAGCTGTCGGGCGACCCACTTCGGCTAACCTCAGTGGACATATTTTTGGCCCGACACGAGTAAAACATTAGAGTCATGAAGGATGTCTAGGTGTGCTTGTCCTAGATTAGAAGGAGTAGTGAGTTAGTCATCTTTGCTCCCTGTGGGCCTCTGGAGCCCCCTCTATCTCAGCACACCTCATCAAACATGAGCATCCTCAGCAGCGCTTCAACCCCTGCACATTCAAAACATATCTCCAGAGAAAACCGCAGCAGACAAAGAGACAGATGGCTCAAGACAATCTATGTCTTAGCCCTCCATCCTGCAGGGCAGGTCTAAACCCCAGTGTCTCAGCACCTCTCCACCACCAGATTGTTCCACCTCTTTTTGAAGGGGATAGTGAAGGGGGGTCTGGGTGACCTGTGCCTTAAAGAGCCTCTCCTCCTCCTCAGGTGTCTGCCCCAGACAGCCGGACGGCCTCTGAAGACTTGATTAATTTGGTGGGTTGGGTTAAGATGAGCCGGTGGGCAATCTAGGACAGCATTCTTCATCTTCACCCACTTCTGCAGCAGGTGCCTGCCCCAATTCTGAGACAACAACCTTCTGTACAATTAATGTTGCCATCCTCATCAGCAAAGCTGCTAATTTTTGTGTCCTGTCAAAACAATGTAGGCCTAGATCTCAGATGTTAAGCTGTGAGTAAAGTGGACTGTGTGTTTGTGACCAATGCCACAGGGTAAAAAAACAATGCTTCTTATTTAAATTGGTTACATTTCGACACTATATTAATAACTGTTCGTCTGACAGTTCAGAAATAAAATTGGTCCAAAAACTGTGTTTTAGTGAAAATACTATTATTTTCGAGGCGTTTAGGATATTTAATGTCAAAACAATGTTTTTTATTTTAAAAGATTTGCAGCTGTATGCTGCCCTCTGCTGCTCCATTTTTGCAAACACGCCGTGTGTTTTAGTGGCTTTACCTCCAGCATAAAAAAAAAACATTTCTGCCCGATTTGTAGTAAATATAACTATTGATTCTACTACTGACTCTTTGTATGACCAACAGGCAGTGCATGTGTGCTTTTATTAGAGGTTAGTAACGTTTTACGCAATGGTTTTGCACTTTGATGTGTTGGTTATATTTTGCGCTAATTTGGCTTTTCTTTATGGTCGCTTCTCTTCAAATAGTTGGAAGATGGTTTATTTTAGGGTTAGTTCATTTATCTGGGAAAATTGCACAGAAAGATCACGTGACTGGAAAAAAGGTTATTACGTAATATTTCGCTGCGTGAGCCACCGGCACACTGGAAGCTGATCTACCCAGTCAAGTGAAAGGTAACCAAGAGACAATTTGAGTGTGTTATCAAATAAAGCGAACAAAAAGCGCCAGGTGTGCGTTTTGACTGTCTGATGATGTCGTATGGGATATCTCTGTTCTCGTTTGCAGACTTGACGCAGCGAGCGTCGTGCGTCTGTGCGTCGGGGAGGCGTTGGCGCATCTGCCCCTGTACTACTGTCGCCGCTGCAGCTGATAGAGTCACGCAACTGCCTGTCCTGTACGAGAATAGGGCACAATTCAGCACAACCCGGTCAGATTGACCCGTGCCTCCTACAGTAGGATACATCCTTATCAAGACTAGTGCTTCAGCATGATTAAGAACGGCCATCACCAGCATCCAGCGAGCACGGCGGCAGGGAAAGACGCAGGCACTACCCCCGCAGCAGCATGCAGTCCCGAGAAGAGGAGGCGAAAGATCCGAGTGTGGTGTGACGGCTGGTGAGTACAAATCTATATTGTTATCTGATGAAGATGGCCTAGCAGCATGGTGCATTTGTATCGTTGTGAATGACATAGCCCCAACTGCCTGGACGGGCCTGCTGGCCATAGGACTACCCCAGTCAAGACTCTTGAGAGATTCACAAAAATCATTTCTGACTGGAACTGTGATGCGATTGCATCCCTGGTGGACATATATGTATTACATTATTAACTTCGTTTTATTACTAAACTTTATTACACAACGGACTGGTCCTGTATCCTGTCAGTGTTACCTGATGGGGTTCACAGCATACAGTCAGCCTATAGTGGTGTACAGCGACATAAAATGAAGGCTACAGCCAGAAATGGACCAGAAACACAGCCGAGCGGGACCCATCACTTATGAGCATGTAACCTGGACATAGCAACTGTACTCCAGAGCACTTTCTGTGTACACAGCATACACTGTTGATCTTCAAATAATAATAATGCCATAAAATTTGACTATTTTAGTCTAATCCCAAATGTAATTACATAAACTACATTTTGTTGATGATGAATAAAACATATTAATGCTTTAATATATGTTCTAACCAACACACATTAGGAAGCATGTGTATTAGCCTATAGCTTTATCTATTTGAATGTGTTTCAGTCCTTGGTGTACAGTGTCTGACTTCACCAGTGCACCAAGAGGCTTTGGATATGTGTGCATGTGTCCAGGATTATAGTGCCTTTGCCCAGTTCCTGTCCTTTAGGTGTGGCTCCCTAGCTCTGGTTTGGTGGAATGTTACAGAATATTTGGGATGCCACAATATTAACCGGTGGGCTGAGCATGCAAAGAGAGCCTATGTCAACAGAGCTCATGACATTAACCCCCCTAACCCCTGCTGGACATCACTGACCAAACTGTGTAACAAGACATCACCATAGGCCTATAATGTATGAGCTCAACAACAAACCTGGTCCTCTGTTATTGTTGGCTATGCTTTAGGAACTTTAGGGTCAAAGATTACTTGTTAGATGAAGAATAATGATCTGACTCTGTAAATCTATAAACTGTAAACATACACTCTTAGCTGTAGAACAGAGAGGACTGTATTTATCTTATTCCATCAAAGACTATTATTGTATGGATGTTTTAACCTTGTTTGCCCTTATATCCACAAACACAGCATTGTCTCACATGGTTTTACACAATTAAGCCTTGTCCTTGTGATGCTTAGGTGCACTTTGGGTGTCCGCTAACAGTTTCGACTGATTAATATTTGATCACTGCACCTTAACACTGTCATTCCCTCTAAAAGAAACATCAGGAATACAATGACACGTTGGACGCATCCACATCAATAAACAAAACATGTATATCCAGGTGGACTACCTATATAGTGTTGTTTTTATTTAGTGAATTGTGAAATAAACCACTAAAGTCTTGCGTGCACCTACCCGGAATAAAAAACAGAATCTGCTCCAAATTGTACAAAATAACCTAAAATATAAGGATCAGCGATGACTGTATGTCAACAGTGTAGTTTATTTGTTAGACTGTGTAAGAGTCAAGCACAGCCTATTTGATCTCCTCAGTCCAGGGTCCATGACAACAACATGGTATACTGTTACTACAGCAGTTTTTAACAGTCTGGTTTTGAATTGATTGATTTTCTATTGGCTTGTACATAGTGCACCAAACAGTATTATCAATATTATTTGACTTATTTGGATAACACACATTGTGATTACACTCATTATTTTTTCCCCCAGCTATGATATGGTCCACTATGGACACTCCAACCAGCTGCGACAGGCCAAAGCCATGGGAGATTACCTCATTGTCGGAGTACACACAGATGGTAAGTTTTGTCATGCATTTAATCTTTGGGAGGTCAGGTATATTTGACAGCCTCTAACTTGCACATACTTAGACTATGCTCAAACCTGAAATACCTAATTACCGCCCGGCCCTGAACACATCTGATCAATATGATGCCAGTTACCTCTGTACCTCTATATTAGAAGAATGTAGTTTTGTTTATTTTTGGCATGCATTTAATCAATTCTCAGGAAGACATTGTCCATTAATGTGTGCTGTATCCAGGTGAAATTTCAAAGCACAAAGGTCCACCAGTGTTTACTCAAGAAGAAAGGTACAAGATGGTGCGTGCGATAAAATGGGTAGATGAGGTCGTAGAAGGAGCCCCGTACGTCACAACACTTGAGACACTGGACAAGTTCAACTGTGACTTCTGTGTACATGGAGGTACCAGTGTAACGTCATTAAGCAACAGGCTTTCACCGATGCTATGTTCACTGCATATGTGTCTCATGTTTAGATGATATAACACTCACAGTGGATGGGAAAGACACATATGAAGAGGTGAAGAAGGCTGGGCGGTACAGGTGATGCTTATTTCTTCTCTCGGGGATAGTAGGACCAGGCAATAGGACCAGTGTCAATAATAAAATATGACTTTTGGTTTGTGTGTCTTTACAGAGAGTGCAAGCGGACCCAGGGAGTTTCGACCACAGACCTGGTCGGCAGAATGCTGCTAATGACCAAAGCACATCACAGCAACATAGTGTGTGTTCCTGTTCTTTAAACATCTGCACTTGTATTGTAGGTGCCTAATAAGTGTTGTTCTTTTTAAAGGATAGTTCAAACTACCAACAGCACACAGACAACTTTGGAAAGGTACGTAAGTAGTCAAAGTAAGGCTTTACTGTGGTCCCACTTGATAATCATGATACATTGCACTCTACGTCAGACTATAACAGACACTGCTTTACAGTGAGACAATAACTCAGTCACCACACCATGGGTCTGAAACGGCTTCTGGGCAAGCTATGAATAGCTATGGTTTGAGATTGCCAAATTGTTTTAACCCAATCCACCAGGAGGTGGTGCTGATGTGGCCTTCATGTGCTCCAAGTCTACACATAATGAATGTCTGATAATTGTGTAGTGTGTAATGTTTTTGTATTGTCTTTATATATAAGGGATCACATGCTCATAAAGGCCACAGTCCTTGGACAGGGGTCTCACAGTTCCTTCAAACATCTCAAAAGATCATCCAGTTTGCTTCAGGACGAGAGCCTCAGCCCGAAGACACCATCATCTATGTGGCTGGAGCCTTTGACCTATTCCGTATCTTTTTGTCTATGCACAAAAAGTGAACTCCTTAATATAATGTTTCTAGAGTTATTAAAAATGAAACTGTCCTTAACTTAAATTAACAGACATTGGGCATGTTGACTTTCTGGAAGCAGTGCATAAGCTCTCAGAAAAGCCATACATTATTGTGGGGTTGCACTTTGATCAAGTGAGTTCTCATCTTCTGTTTCTTTATTTAATGAAGGTAAAACTCTTCCATGTTCCCACCTGTTGTTGTCACAGCATTTTGAATTGTAGCTGTATTTTCAGGAGGTTAATCGTTACAAAGGAAAGAATTACCCCATCATGAATATTCACGAGAGAACACTCAGCGTCCTGGCATGTCGCGTAAGTGAGTTAACCAATTCTTCATAACCTCACACAATGTCTCCTCAAATAGTGATTCTTGTCTATTTGTTTTACAGTATGTATCAGAGGTAGTGATTGGTGCCCCATTTGCTGTCACAAAAGATTTACTTGACCACTTTAAGGTAATGAACATGTCACCATGCTTTGATAAGAACAGGGAACGCTGACCCATTCAGCATGTGTGTGTTTTTACAGGTAGATCTAGTTTGTCATGGAAAAACAGAAATCTATCCTGACAAGGACGGCTCCGATCCTTATGCTGTAAGCTACAGTTTTATATCTTCTGTATTCCAGTGTGTCGTTATTATGCATTTGATGTATTGTATCAGGAGCCTAGAAGGAAAGGAATCCTGCGCACTGTGGACAGTGGGAACAGCCTCACGACAGACGCTATTGTTCAGAGGATAATCAAAAACAGGTCAAACAAATTGCTAACACAAAGTATTAAAATGTCAGGGACTGAGACAGTGAATGATATTTTATGTCTGTTTGTTCAGGTTGCTGTTTGAGGCACGAAACCAGAAGAAGGAAGCCAAAGAGATTGCAGTAATTCAGGCCATGAAGCGACAAGAGGAAGAAAAGACTAAAGGCAGATCCCAGACGATAAGCACCATCAAGTCAATATAAGTGTCACCCCATTTCTGAACACATCTGTTTGATCTTCCATAGACAAAAATCAGTGTGCTCACACACGACGGCAGTCTTGACCTTTTATACCAGTACTGTGCAGTACATATAATATATGCAAGTTAATGTCTCTCTTGTTGCAGTATTGTCAATACTTTAAAGAAATCAAATGTAAAGCCCAAAATACGAGATGAGAAAATACATTATTTCACATATCACTGTTTTCTATAATTCTGATATTCTGAAGTACTTTCAGAGAGGTGTGAACTGCAGAGCTAGTAGAGACATTACAAAATGTTGTCTTTTTCAAAGGATTGTTGCTGCTTTAGGTACTGTAATATAATTGTGTACACTGTATGTACAGTATATATATATGTAAGTAATATAGACTGTATGGGGAATGCTTGAACAACCTTCTAAGGAGAGGAAATGTTTCTTCCTCTGTAACTTTAACTAGAGTTGTTTGGATGTGCAAAGGTAGTGAGAATTTCATATTTCTAGACATGAGACCTCATATACATATAGAAGCGGTCCATAAACCCCGACAGACCAGTATTATCTGTTCTAACAGAGCAGTTTTAACAAAAGCACCACACGCTCTCGTAACATTTATCCAGAGATACAAGTCTGCATCTGTCTTGTTTTTTATTCTATATCCAGATTTATAATGCAGATACAATGTTCTTTACTTGACTACTGTTATTTTTAACCCTTTACAGTATGCCTCTGTATTATATGAAACTGAATTTGAAGTATATTTTTTGTAGAGCTTATTTTACTCACCCTTTATTCAATGAAGAGTTCCTATTGATTTGAAAGCATCATTATGTCATTATGTTACAGATATTGACAAATTCTTGTTCAGATACCTACTGTAAAAGCTCAGTGGACAGTCATTGATCATAATAATAACCATCGACTCTGTAAACTGTGAATGTGCTCATTTCAACTGGACATATAATGTGTCATTTACTGTAGGTTTAATAATTCATTCATTATTTCTGACCACTGTATATATTATAATGAAAACAGGCAAATACATACCATTTACTTGATTTTCTATCCAAGTAATGTAATGTAGCGCATTAGTGAAACATTGTTTATTATTTCATTGCAAAAATAACGTAACATAGTATTAATATTCCCATAGGGCAATATATTTCATTTTGAGTTTTTTAAACTCGAATAAAATTAGGTGTGACCAAACCATGGTGCTCTTTTAAGCTTCAGCAGGTGCTTCTAATGAGTGGCTCCGCCCCCTGTTAAACTTCCAAAGGCTGCCCTTTGTGCTGAGCTTCTCAAGTGCGGCGCAAAACTCATCTAAAAGCTATGCTGTGTTTTAATATAGGCCTACTGCCGGCCCCACTTCAGGTACACATGAATTTACATTTCACTCGCCTTTGTGTTGGGACAGACAATATGCAATCAATATATTTAAATTATATTATTACTTTTTTATATTAATTAGACAGGTAATGCTCAGTGGCGGGTTTTTTGTTTGTAAATGTCCTGCCCAATTAGTTTGTTAAAAGCATTTTTTAAAATATCTTATATTGTGCCATAGTTCTGCTTGGGGCTGTGCCTCAAACAGGATGTTACAGAAGAAGGAAAAAAGGCTAAGCATCAAAGTTCCAGAATAGAGCAAGATCTTTCCGAACAAGCAAAAACTGAAACGAATGGCGTGAAAATCCTCCTCCTCGGTAGAAATGCAGTATGCTGACGCATGTTGATCACGTGAGTTTACTTCGCTTTGACTTTTGTGTGTTTGTGTGTTAGGAACAGCAGAGAGTGGAAAGAGCACATTGATTAGACAGATAAAGATAATCCAGAGTCAGGGGTTTTCTGAACAAGAGCTCCTCAGCTTTAAGGTAATTATAAATAATATATAAATAATAAATACATAAATTCACTAAATATGATCTAATGTTGTACTTGTACTTGACAACCTCCTGACCTCAATGAAGGTTGTCCTTCAGGGCATGGGAATGCTGAGGATAAATCTGGCTAATAAAAACAACAAGGCACAGTAGAATGATTTATTTCTGTTTGTGTTGTAGTTTCACTGTGAGACGCAAGATGGCGATCTCAATCTTTTTTATCAGTGGCCCCCAACAGCTCAGCGAATATTTCACTTTTCAATAAGGCTATTTAATTTGACTGAAAGGAACATAAACACCAGGATTAATTTAAGAGTAATTAAATACATTTAATTAACATAGAAAATGCATAAATTTATAATGACTAAACTCGGACTATAGACTATATATACCTTAACTGTGTCTCAACCATGACAAGCACGGCCCACCATCAAAATGTGTCTAAAGCAATATCATCTGACTACCACTAGAAGTTATTTATGTATTTATTTATTTATGTATTTATATGAGTATTATTTATTTGATTATTTATTTATTTGATTATCCCTTTATCGCTTGCCCTGTGCTTTAGGTGCATGCCCGGTCAATCCTGTCTTGCAGCCAGTGTTTGGGGGCGGACCAAGAGCTGGTTCCCTCTGTGGCTCATGCCTTCTGTGCTCTGTGGGCCGACCGGGGCGTCAGAGCGACTGCTTCCAGAGGTTGCGAATTTGAGCTCAACGACTCCGCACTGTAGTAAGTATCGAGACTTTAAATAATCCATGTTGCTATAAACCGCCCCCTAATTATAACACATCTGGAGATGTCAAGAGATATTGCCCAGTTAGAAGCAGATCCCATTTTGTCAATACAGTGAAGGGGCCAAGAATAATTTGGCAGTAAATTATGCCAGCAACATTTGTGGAAATAGGGGCTTAATTGGGGCTAAATTTAAAAGTTCCTGTCCAGGAGGTGAGTATGCCACATGAGTAAATCTGTCTATATTATGAAATGTTTGGTTTTTACTTTGGTTATTTTAAAATTTGATTATAGAGACTGAGGTCAATTTGATTTTCATATGAACATCTCACTGGTCCCACAAGAGCTAGCTCCAAAAAAGGTCTCGACCAGGACTAGACCAGGACTAGACCAGGACTAGACCAGGACTAGACCAGGACTAGACCAGGACTAGACCAGGACTAGACCAGGGATGAACTATTACCAAATCATACTCAAAGGTCTAGACCAGGACTAGACCAGGACTAGACCAGGACTAGACCAGGGATGAACTATTACCAAATCATAATCAAAGGTCTAGACCAGGACTAGACCAGGACTAGAC
>JAVQKC010019876.1:0-17282 GCA_036025475.1 Philypnodon macrostomus
CAATCTCACGCTCCATCCTTCCCTCACTCGTGAACAAGACCCCAAGATACTTGAACTCCTCCACCTGAGGCAGGGACTCTCCTCCAACCTGGAGAGAGCAAGCCACCTTTTTCCGGTCCAGTTGCAAATGTAACCTTTTTATTATACTGTACGTATAGCCCATATGTTTGCATACAGGTAGAAATCTGTTACAGAAAAAACATCCTTGGATCCATTAGTTAATTGCAGCAAATACAATTCTGCGTTAGCACGACTTTACAATCTCACACAGACTTAAAAAAACACAAACATGACACAGACATACAAATCTGCATTAGTTTACATAATGGTATAACTAATGTGATGCTTTGTAAATTATCATCATAATATTAATAACTGGTAGTTAATGCTTATCTAAAAATATCATGCTTAATCATGTGTAGTTTTTACAAAGTGTTACCAGTGCTCTTTTGTAATGGCACATACCTATCACTAAAGTCAAGACTTTTGCCACATACTCACCCAGCAGTAGCAGCGGTCCCATGTTTGGTGTCCCGCGGGCATTGTTAGCCAGACGATGATGGCCGCCAGCTCAGCCATAATGGGAGGGTTGACTGACCTCTGCCCTTGTATCGATCCATGGTCCGTGTCCAGCTGGGCCTGCACCGAAGCCAGTCATGTGAAGAGGTGTTTAAAAGCCACCGCTACCGGCTCCCCATCCGCCCGGCCGCACGCTCATTAGTTTCATCATTTACCTGTGACAGTGACAAACCTGCTCAGCCACGCCATGCTTTATTAGGGTCACTGTATGAAGCCCGGGCCAACGCAGATCAAAAGTGTGTTTAGCTGTGTGTAATGGCCAGTGAAACAGCCTATCTCATAGACCTCAGGCTTAAATGACTATAGATGCATGCTCAAAACACGACTGCATTGCTTATACTGATTGATTTGATTTACTCACAGTCTATTTTTCTACTTATAGAAGAAACAAAGTTACTGTTACTGTGGCCGTTGTAAAACACCTCACAGACAACAGTATCTGACATGTTTTTGGATGAAATATAAAAATGTACAGATTTAGAGCTACCATATTTTTACGAGCGTTCTGTTTGTGTTCACATTTGCTGAGTCAGTTTAGTCTTTGCTGGATGTTTGTGGCCTCTTTCGCTCCACTACTTTTCTTGTTTGACTTTGCTCCTTGATACAAAGCACAAAAAATGATGTGTTTGGTGATTTGAATTGCATATTCCTCACAAATGCAAAATACTACTACTACTTCATCCTCATCTGTGCTCATTTTGTCTGTAGAAATGTCTGATACTGTATGTTGCTCTTATTTTAAGTTATCAACAGGTTTTCCCGCTTCCACCGACCCTCCAAATCAAGTCTTTAAGTATTCGCCCTGCAACTAACTAGCGTACCCCCCACCTGTCATAGTCCCTACCCTCTTCTCTTACACACAGGGATTTGCATGGAATCGTATTAGTGTGACTGGATTGATGTGAACCTCAGATATCACCCCATCCCCCGTCGTTCACTATCTCTCCTTCCTCCTCACCTCAGCCCTCCACACAATAAAAGAGCATTGGTTTCCTCTTGCCATACCTTTCCCACTACACATTGGTGTTTCAATCTTGGCTCAATCGAGAAGGCCTGACCCTCAAGACATAAAGAATTGGCTTTAAGGCTTTGGAAATGGAGCTAAATCTGCTGCAGGTCACACTGGGGGAAAATAAGCAGCAAATGTAAGTAAGCATGAAATAGTTATTCATAAATAATCCAGATGACAGCAGCTCACTAATGGTGCCAAGGGGCTGTAAAAGAATATGTTGCCGATTCCTGCCCTATAAAAGTGAAATAGAAAAGCCAAATACATAACGGTGCTGCCGGAAAAGTCGGATATTCGGCTCGGAGATTGAGGACGTGGTTGGAGCGTGGAGGTGTAGCTGTGGCGGAGGTGGAGTGATTGCTAGATGTTAGAGTCAAGGTCTCTCTGCTGTGGGAAACAAATGCTCCTTTTCACATCAGATCAATCGCTCAATAACTGGGCTTTTTCTTCTGCATGTGCGCAGGTAGACCGCGCTCATCAGTCGCCGTGTGGTGTCGGTTTGATTTGCACTTATGTTTTTACAAATAATCAATGCCCCGTTTGGACCAATACAAAGGGCCTACAGCGGCGTACATGCTCAGAACGACGGGGAGACAAGAAACTCAAGCAAGAAATACAATCAGTATAGAAGAACCTTGCCATAAGGTGAAAACTCTTTGGATCTTTTGTGCCAGTCCTAAGCCCAGATATAAATAAAGGGCGTTTTCTTGATGACTCCTGTGAATGTAGAAGTGAATGTATATTCACCAAACAAAACTGTATTAATGTTTCCCTATAACAAAATAAAGTAAAATGTAACTCTATATATACTATTACTATGTTGAGAAAATGTAGTTTTTTGTAGTTTGTAGGTAGTTTTTTTTAGTAGCAAGCAGGATTACTGTACAATTATAGAGAATCCTGAATAGAGATGAATACGGTACAGCATATGGTAATAGTCATTAGTAGTGGCCTATTTGGTGATTATTCAGGGCTATACTTTTCTTCCGAATGAGTGAGTGAGCGTGAGAGTGAGACAGAGGAGAGGGAGGGGTCTGATTTGGAGTCCCCTTGAGTCAGAATGGGTTATTTATTGCTATTAAATGGTTAATTTTCCAGAGTGCCCCGAGGACTGTGGCCTGTGTAAGATGTGAGTAAGATAGACTTGTCAGTGGCTGAATGAACTGAATTCTTGATGTATTAAGAGGGCCATTTTAAGAGATCCATTAGGGACCACAAGGGCCCCAAAGACCGGTGTGACTTTTGATTAACAAGGAAAACTAATGCTCTCATTTTTATTTTGACACTACAACTCGAATATTAAGTTATTTTGGTAAAAATGTTGATTGCTGTACATAGAGCAGTGTCAATAAGTGACTTTCAATTGATTTTTTGGCAGCACCAGTAAACAGGAAGTAATTTTTTTCCCATTATTTTTTAAACCAACACTATGTAACATTCACCTCTAGATGGCGATACTGACTATTGAGTTAGTTAATTAGTTAGTTAGTTTGAGGCATTGTTTTTATTTCAGATTAATTGTTAACTGAACCATGTTTCTCTTTAGCCAGCAATAACTAAAATGAAACCTCTAGTATAAACAATATTTTGCCAGAAATGTTGCAAATCTTTCAGTTTCCATTTTATAATTTTTCTTTTCTAGATGTTTACTCTTACGCTTTAGTTGTTTTGGGTTGGATGTTAGCAAAAAACAAAAAACAGTAATAGTCAGATCTACTACAGTGTACAAATATGTCATGTTAACCTTACTTAAATATATGCATGAAACTACTTAAGCAATTGGTTTAGCAGATTTTGAAGCTGAACTGTTTTAAAAGATTTTGTACTATTATGAGGTAGGGTTAAGTAGTATAGTTGATGCTTTACTGGGGTACTTCTATGGGGCTTATAAAACGTCTAATTTGCTTATAAAGCTTCTAACTGCATAAAGCCTATTGACAGAATTGTGTATTTAACTATATGCAATGACATACAGCCTTCGATCGGACCTCAGTGAAAACATATGTGGATGTGGAGTTAACTGGTTACTGCAGGTTATAAGTGTGAGTGAGAAATTGGCAATATTTTATAATTTAAAAAATATGGGAAAATGCTGGCCAGATTAAAAAGCCCAAAGGGCCCCTGCTTTATACCCATCTGTCCCTATATAAAAAACCCAAATGCATGGCTCTAACAACACCTAAAAACCCCATCCCAATTAGCCGGATACCTCTGTCCTTCACTAAGATACTGCATGTATGTTAAAAGGGCCTCTCCAGTCCATGCTCAGGTTTCCTTCATTACACCGGCCTGACAGCTGCTGGGAGAGGCCGGGTTATAGGGGCCGCACTAATCAGCTGACAGTAATAGCACTCTTTACCACAGTGCAACACAAGAGAGGGAGGAAAGAGAGCAAACAAACACCAATTACTGTCTGTCAGCGGGAGGACGAGGTGAGGGAGGGGAGCAGGGTGTTTGGGTGATCTTTGTGATCCTTACTAACCCACACACACAAACAAGAGGGTCAGCCCAGAGGGGTGTCCACAGGGAAGATACAGGCAGAAAAGAGGTTGAGTCTAAGGGTGTTTACAATTATACAAATCCTAAAAAGTGAGACAGTTATTTTTATTGACTTAGTGGATTGTTAAATTGATAATAGTATAATAATAATATTTGTATTGAAATCACAAGCTTGTAAAGGGTGCATGGTGCTTGAGTGACTTTGCTAAAGACTATGCACGTGTTAACAAGCGCTCATGCTTTCTCCTGTACTGACATGTATGTATGGAGAGTTGTTCAAAAAACTGTAACTTGCAACCAAACCATGCTTTTATTTATTTTAAAATCAACACCCTATTACAGTATTTTTCATTTTCATATGTTTAAAATCCAAAATGGTGGTTTAAAGGTTAGACAAATAATAAACTTTTGTCACTTCTTAAAGGGGTACTATGCAACTGGTCACATTTCTCCTTCACAGAGCACCACCTACAGTTTCAGAGAATGTCCACAGAAAAAACACAAATAATATAGACTCATATATAGACAATCATAAAGCTACTGTTCAACACAAAAACACTAGGTCTGCGTCAGTTTGTTGTCTTTTTATTTCTTGGAGCTCTCTCTGTAAAAGCAATTTGTGATTTTGGCGAGACCTGTGACTTGACCCGAGACTTCCGGGGACATTCATCCTAGCAAGGAAGCTTCATTCACCCCACAACAACTCATTTAGGATCACAGTGACTGAAGATTTGTTAAAGTAAAAAAAAAATAGCATAGTACTTTAACATTGTAATCCATATAACTGAATACATGTGTCTATGATCCCTTTTTGAATATTGCAATGAATGATAAACAATGCAGCATATGTGACTTGAGCTTAAGAAAAATCACCCTGAAACAAAAAAGGCTATTAAAGTGCCATTAGTTTTGAGTGGCTAGTAATGGGTGCTTATTCATTACCCAATTAATTGATCCATCAAGAATCAATACTAGCCAATTTCGAACCCAGAATCTCAATCCATATCCACAAAAGTTAGACATGTGACATACAGCTGTGCCGGGGGGCGTTCGCTTACAGTTTCCGAACGTCCAAATCCATAATCCCATGTTTGTAGTACTGGGCTTTTTCTTGATTTGGTGCAGCTCAAAGTCTTAGATAACACTTTCTCATCTCTCCCCAGGGACCACATCCTTGATACCATAGTGGCTCCTCAATTATGCAGTGACACTGAGAGATCGGCTGTCTGTGTGGATGTAGACAAGATAACATGGTGAGTATGCATTACACCGGTTCTCAGGGTCAAGGCTGTGGAGTGGACGCCAAGCTCTTTAACCTTTGCTGTGTCTTTCTGAAGCAGGTATTAGCTAGATGACAGTATTGACTCAAGGTTCAGAGGTTGCCAGCCGATCAGTATAAAAATGGTTTAAAATGTAAAACTGACTTGGGTTGAGACCGGCGCAATAGAAAACTAATTTGCGTACATACACAAATTCATCATTGTTTCTGGATGTAGCTTGTTGTTAGCAAGCTGAGGAAAGCTAACTTGTGAGCTAACTAGTTTCACAAGCCCATTTAGATAGCTATTAATATAGAACATGTCAAAGTATTAGCCAAATTTTTGACATTATTGCATTTTATTTTCTAGAAGTGAGTTTGCTGTGCGGCTGGCAACCTTTGAACCACGTGCACAGTCAATGAGTCAAGAATGATGAAATCTTGTAAAGCCTAGAAGAGGCTTCACTGGAGCATTGCCACAGTTTTAACTATAGCCAAACACTTCAAAAACATAGATGGGGAAATGGGATTGTAAAGCTTCTCATCTGCCACTGCCTGAGGGGCTCACAAGCCCTTAGGCAATATGGACAAAAGAGTTCCCGTGGTGCCCTGCCCAGTCTACTTGCAGATGCTCTATCATTTTGTATAGAGGATGCCTCATGTTGCTTAATCAATTCAGTCAACTATCAATGAATCAATTCTACTATAAGTCTCTCTACTACAGGACTTTTAGATTCCCACGTTTGAGCTATTATTCGCAAAAATCTTGAGTGCATTTGTTGTCAAGATCTGACATTTGGCTTACTGGCCATTGTCCTCAGTGAACCCTGCCTAAGGCCCATAGTTCCAGGAAGTGCTACTCTGGTTGCAACTGAGGATCCATACTAAATAAACAAATAAAGACAAGAAAAGGTGTGTATATATCTATAAACAAGATATATAGCATTTAATTTCATTAGTAATTTCTAGTATTTATTTTTTTTTGTATATTTACCAGATTTAATGAGATATGAAACAATCTCCTTCTTCAAACTCCACCCTTGCTTGAATGGCCGCCCGGGTCACATTTAGATTTTGTTAAGTGGCTTTGAATAGCCTCCCCTGATTTCACAGTTTCCAAATGACCCGCGATAATCAGGTCATTAAAATGGGCTCATTCTCCACATCTGACACACTTCCACTTCCATGCATTTAAATAACAAATCACATCTGGAGTGCTTTTCCCCGCTAACCGGAAAGAAAAGAATGGCAAGGTTAACTTTATCTCTATATTGTGCAGTACGGATGGTAAAAAAGGCTGAAGGGTCCTGTCAAAGGTGTCAGTGCCCGTGTGAAAGTACCTAGTTTTCTTAATTCATCCCATAGGACCGGATAAGTCTATCAATCTGCTAAATTGGGAAGCCATTATATGCCCCTGGTTTATGTGTTTCAAGCTGTTAACTAGAGGCTGATTGATTGTTGTTCCTTTGATGGGATATGCTGATCTGATCTCACCGCGTGCACGTTTGCCATAAATTACACAATTCAGTCCCCCCATTTAGAAGTGTGGGGGTGAAATCGCACCTCCAGGCATGCCTACGCTCCTCAGGCAAAAGAGAACAGGGAAAGCTATTTTATGGCGCCATTTAGCCAGCAAGCTTTCAGCAATCCCCAGCCTTTCTATCTAACCCCCTTCCAGAAAAATCGAAGCATAATCAAGGTGTATGTTTAGAAAATTTATTGTTATAATTTTCGGCCCATAATCTCTTCCATTTTCCAGGAGCCGCCGTAACATAGATCATCATCTAAAGGGAGAAAATGGATAGCAGTTTAAAATTTATCGGTCTTTGATTCTCAATTATACCTGTTTATGGCTTCATCTGTCTTCGGCGACTTCAACCTTTTCCATTACACTGGAATATTATTTGTACGGAATCCATTAAATTCACAAGGCAGGGCGACTCTAATGGCGAGGCTATACGGTGGTTTTCAGAGGGGAAAGTTTTTTTGAAAGGTTGGCTTCAGGAAAAAAACGCCCCTGTTATGACACTAGAAATTGCTTTATTGATGGTGTGCTCTGCCGCCTGTGTATTTGGCCATTTGTTACCGGGGCCCGCATCTATATCTCCAGCACTGACACTGATGAGAACTTTTCTGTTGGCCTCTTCAGATTACCCAGTTGTAATGACACATTTCAGGGCACCACTTTGGACTTTACACAGGCTGGATATTGAAGCCGGCGCTGGCCAAGCTGCTCTTAATAAAGAAAGAGGGATACATCTCTTGTGTGGCTGTGTCTGTCTGGAGCGTATCATCTTTTTGAGCTAAAAATGTTGCTAGAATGTGCTTAGATTTCATCCACCCAAACTATGTGACAATGTGTCTGATATTGAAAAGCCTTCATGTAGCAAGATATTCTAAAGGCTATTAATGGGGTGACTCATATTCACATAGACAAAAAGACAAACCCTCCCATGAGTGTGTATAAACACATACAATAGTGTGAAGCAAGGCAGTATCTAGTTATATAAAAACTAGGCTGTTGGATATGAAGGCACCATTTATCCAGGTGTTTGTGTGCTTGCCTTTTATGTCGTGATGTATGTTTATCTATATGTAAAGATAGCATAGGCTTCTAAACACCACTGCACTGTTTTCTGTCCAGTACTCAAGTAGGTGTCACTATACTGAATACATTTGAATATATTTGATCCCTAGTAGCAATGCAACATTTCCCAAGATTGGATAAGCATTAGTCTTGACATAAACATGTTATAACCAGTAGGACACATAACACAGTATATCAGTATAAGCTTTAAGACAATGTACTTACCAGTAGGAGTGGGCAATATGGTATGTTTTTTATTATTATGTATTTCTGTCTTACACAAAGGACTTCTGCTATCAGTGACTTCATAAAACCATTTTAACTAGAAACTACATCCAATCCAATGTATCGCACAGACCTATTAACAGATAATGTTTTTACTATAATTCATTAACCCAAAACTTTTGCCGATTCAGGCAGCTCAGTGAGGACATCTGAACCAAAATGCGACATACATTTGAAGCTATGCACATACAGTATAGACAACACATTCCTATTTTTGTGCCTTTGGGTCAGTCTTATACTGTTAATGACACTGAATTACCATGTTGTTGCTCACAACCAGGATTCTCAACCCATGTTGGAGTCGCAGTTTCCTGTTGACACAGGAAGTAAGGGTGTTCCTGTAGTTAAGTGGAGGGTGAAGTGCTTCAACCTGTGTGACATTGAGCTCATTGGAGAAGCCAGAGCAAGGTGGCGAGTAAAAGCTAATCAGGCTGTAACTCAAGCCTCGGCTGGCCACTCACCAATCAATAGCTGCACAATCCCAATTAAAGCGTGCTGGGTCAGTGGACGGACACCGATGCCTTTACAAGTTTAAATGCAATACTTAAATCTAGGCAATCTCGGTGTGGCCTTCACTGGTTTAATGGCTCGTCACAAACCGAAGTGTCCAGCTGAAAGTGGAAAAAGTGGACAGCCCAGAGTGATAGACACCGCTAGTTATGTTGATGCAGTTGGACACTTAGATCTCTAAAAGGCCTGTGTAAAGTCAGTCAGATTGTCCAATGCAGTATTACATGCTTGAACAAACGCTGATCAGTGGATGCCTGTGCTTATCTATGGAGTTCACACTAAAGACTAAGGGCCCAAATTAGATTTTAATAGCACTGGTGTAACATTTACTAAGTCAGATCCAATGTTGCCCCTGTTTATCCTCCACAACTATGGTTAATCACATGCAAAGAACTGCACAATTGTCCACTTTGGTACATGTTGTTGAGGTGCCTGATTTGAAAGGTCTAACTGTATGTAAATTTGTCTGTTCACATAACATGGAAAAAAACAGATTTCACAAGAAAAATAAGACTAATGGATGCATGTAATTCACTATCATTTTTTCTCTATTTTCAAAGTAGGAATTAGGAATGTTGTATATATTTTACATGTGAACGCAACAAAGAAATAGTACAAAGAAATTTAAAATATGTCTTCAGACCTCCACTCACACCGGGAGATCGTCTAGTTAAGTGGTAAATGCTCTATCTATTCAAATGAACACCCAAAGCTAACAATTTCATCTTTGGCCCACCAGAGACAATCCCGCCCTTGCTTGCAGACCAATGGTACCAACATAAATGTTCACTCTGTAGGTTATCTGGAAATCATGCGTATTAGGCTTTGAAATAAATAATGTATGCTAGAATTATTCTGATTTAAAGCTTCCTTGTAACACAGCTTCACTTCAGAATCTTAGCTTTTACCCACATTATCATCTCCCAGCTACCTATTTTCTCCATTCCTCCTCCAGTTATCGCCCTTTGAGCTTTCTCCACTGAATCCATGTCTTTTATCACAATTTTGACCCATAGAAAGGAATTCTCACAAGATATCAAAACAAAAATCTATATTTAATATGGGAGCAATTACGAAGCGAAGTTGGCTGCACGGGGCCATTGTCACCGGGCCGCATGTTTTTCATCAAGGCAGTCATTAGAAGATGATGGATGTAAACCTATAAAGTATCTAAACTGGAGCTTTTAACAAACCACCAGCAACACTATCATTTCTCTAATAGAACCTGCTGACCGTGTCATTCCCTGCTGCCATTTGTCATTTTTCCTTGCGAAATAATCAATATCTAGGCGCTTTGAAATAAATAATATAAAAGTCATCGTAACCTACCCGAGGAGCAACAAAAATAGACTTATGGAACACAGTGAGGGTCTATATAGCCTCTGGGCACTGGCCACTGTATGTTTGTAATCAATGCATGACTAGGAAGTGGATTTTAAAGGGTCAGTGTTTACAGGTTCAGGAATCATAGAAGCAATTATACCCTATTATTATTCAGCAACTTTAGGTTAATCTTATCCAGTACATTTAGTTCACTGAGCCCATTACTGTATGTTTACGCACATTCATTTACAGTATTACAGCGATATAGACATTATTATTTGTATTAGTTCCATGGATAAATTAAGCTCAGGTAAAAATGTTTGGACACATCAGTTCAAAATGTTACGCTATTAATGTTTTTATCTTAAATGAGAATCGCAGAAGCAACATAGTAGTCCTATAGCTGTACTGATGATTGCATTCTGTGTTTATCTTGAGAATTTCTAAGAAAAACAGTGTACATTATTATTATTATTATTATTATTATTATTATTGTTATTATTATTATTATTATTATTATTATTATTATGTCCTTTCTATTTCTCATTCATTTGTCATCATGACTGTCGCAAACTGACATATGAATTTGACAGCAGGGTAAAGTCATTACTAGCCATTGTTCAAGGTGTACCCCACCTCAGGCCCATAGTTGCCAGAACAGGCTCCACAAAGACAAATCAATAAATGGCTGTATGTATGTCAATATTCTTGCATCAGAACTGGCTGGTTTTTGTCTCAACAGCTCACAATTGTTATACTCACAGTGTTGTTCTCTCTGAAGCAGACACACACACACTTGATGATGACCAAGTGCGGCGGTAATTACACTCAGTAACAGGAGATCTGTGCTTGAGCAGCTCATGTTTACTTACTCTGAAACATATAACTGCTCCGTGTTATAAGGACAACTAACACTACAGTCTAAAGTGAAGAGAGGTTCGTGAAATTATGTAAATATAATCTTGCATAATGCTTAGATGAAGATAAATGCATATGAAGTATCGGTCGTTTGTATGAACTAATCCAGCACAACAAAACACTAAATCAAAATAAACACATTTAATCTTATCACACACACGGCACTGACTACTGACGACCACACACAACAGTATACTTGCACTTCCCTCACAGCGCCCAAAGAGGACGCTGTCTCCTCGTACTAACTCTCCCAGGTCATCCTATCTTATTTAAACAAGTCAATTATCATTGAATGAACACACACGGCACATTTACACAGAGTACAATCTGTGGATGAATTTACCAAATCGATTATTACGAAATAAAAATAATCTCTGCGTGTCTCTTTACTAAAATCGATGAATTATGAATCTCAAATTTGTGCCACCAATTGCTGCCATTGCCGAGGATTCAGAAGTCTAAGAGCTAACTCTATTATACTGTGTATATTTGTACTTTTGTAATTGTTCAGACAAAGAGTTGATAACAATTCCAAATAAAGAAGTATTAGTATTGTACGGGAGTTAGCTTCAGTTATTGAGTCCATGGTGAATATTTGGTTTATCATCTACATTTGTATGACTGAACAATTTTTCTTTTAGAATCAAAAATGTAGCTCACAACATTACCTGTGAGTGAAATGCAGGTAAATGTTAATTATTTTATAGCCAACACAAATTTTGACTCTCTTTGACTATAACTATTCTTTAAAAGCCAGAATCTGGAAGCTGTGAATTATTTGGAGCCACATTTGTCCTGGTCTATTGTCGTCGTTATGGGACTCGTTCATCCTTGGCGCTTATCCCAAAGCTTCCTTTTAGCGCTAAAAGCCCAGTGTTCATTTGCTGCCTAATTGGACTGTGAGACCAATAACAAGAGAGCGCCCAGAGGCAGTAGCCACAGAGTGCGCAGAGACGAGGGGGCGGCCTTTTCTCCCTCCGCCTCTCTCTCTCCACACAGTCTCTCCCCAATCCCATTTGCCATTGTACATGCCCAATCGCCTATACTTTCCGCATTTAACTTGGATGACATTTTTATTTCATCATTAGCATCAGACGCCAGAGTGACTGACACAGTGGACACACTTTGGTCCTCTTTTGACGAACCGGGGATGAGCTCTTCGCGTGTTTTGACGTGTTTCTGCGTAAATATTGCTTTCATTGCTTTTTGAGCCAAGAAGGACCTGAGTTTTACGAGCGCAAGTCTCCTTTCTATCGAAAACACAGCACACAGCAGTGGCACTGAGGATACGGGCTGTGTAAGTGACTTTTTATTATTTGATTTCTCATCCGTTTACTTATCAAGAACAGCCGAAGCGATGCCTGAGACGACGCAAGAGACTTCGGCCAAGGACTCGCCTTTCTTTATTAAGAACCTGCTGAACTGTGACAGCAAACCGTCCAAACCTAAGCCGATGTTGGCTGCCACTAAGGCGGCTTTGGAAGGGGGCTTCTCCCTCTCACAGGTCGGAGACTTCAGCTTCCCACGCTTCGAGCTGCCGGCGCAAAGGTTCAGTCTCCCTGCGCATTATCTGGAGCGCACCTCGGCATGGTGGTACCCCTACACCCTGGGCTCCACGGCGCACCTGCACCGGACTGAAGGTACGAATTTTAAATTGTGAATATAGTTCAATTAATTTCAACATGATTCCTGCTAAATTTAGACAATAATAAACCACTGGTGTCACACTGTAGGGTTCATATTTTGGTCACTGGCTGTGAATTCTTGATTATGTCGAAGGAGCCAAAACTAATACGGGCAGAATGTCCCTCAGGGGAAGTTTAGGCGGACAACAAAAAACATATTAACATCTCCCCTTCCCTTTAAGCATCAGAATACTTAAAGGGATTATTATCATTTCACTAACATCACTCGGATTAAACGGTCCCCCATCCAAGCATTAAGTGTGTTTTCATGAACATGTCACATTCAGGCCTAACTCTTACACACAGCAGCTTGTAACATAAAGCCAAAACCACCGAGCAAAATCGGCCTATTTTGGCAATGCCACGCGCAGTAATAGATCAATACAGTGACACCAGTCATCATCTGATGCGGCTGACGAGGCGTGCGCTTGATGTGTCTGTTGGCACAGTGGCTATTATGTTAGTGTTGTTTTGGCCACTAGGGATTTGAGCGTGTAGATATAATGACACATAAAAAATACTTTACAAAAGGGAATCAACAGGCATCCAGCTAAGAGTGTTTGTTTTGTTTGTTTTTTGTTTTAGTGAGCGAGAAACCCCTGCTGGCCAGAGACTCGTCCCCCACCTCAGGCACAGACAGGGACACGCCAGACCTGCTCCTCAAAACTGAACCAGACTCCAAAGATGAAGACGATGAAGACGAGCACAACAACAGCAAGAGCGGCGACGAGATCATTCTGGAGGAGAGCGACGGGGAGGAGGCCAAGAAGGACGGAGCGGAGGACTGGAAGAAGCGAGACGAAGACAAGAAGCCGTGCCGCAAAAAGAAGACGCGCACCGTGTTCTCCCGTAGCCAGGTGTTCCAACTCGAGTCCACTTTCGACATGAAGCGGTACCTCAGCAGCTCGGAGCGGGCGGGTTTAGCCGCGTCCTTACACCTCACCGAGACGCAGGTCAAGATCTGGTTTCAGAACCGGAGGAACAAGTGGAAGAGGCAGCTGGCGGCGGAGCTGGAGGCCGCGAACCTGAGCCACGCGGCCGCGCAGAGGATAGTGCGAGTCCCCATACTATACCACGAGAACTCCTCTTCGGAAAACGCGAACGGCAGCGCCAGTGTGCCCGCCAGTCAGCCGCTGCTCACGTTCCCACATCCGGGCGTATACTACTCACACCCCATAGTCACGTCTGTGCCGCTGCTCAGACCCGTGTGAGGAAGAGGAGGAAGAGGAGAAAAAAAGACTTGATATTTTTATATTGACAAAACAAAGGGAAAAAAATAACAGGCAAATAATGGACACATGTTAGGCCTGATTGGACTTGACTAGCCTTGACTGTCATTCCCCCGACAACAACCACATATATATTATTATTATTATTATTATTATTATTATTATTATTATTATTATTATTATTATTATTATTATTATTGTTATTATTGACTAGACCATCTCAGGAGTCCATTGCCTACACTGCCTGATGACATGAGGCCCACTCATGTGTTTACACCTCATATACTAATCATTTTTTAAATTTTGCATATGTCCATTGTTAGTGCGTGCAATACATTGAACGACGGCCCCTTTGACACGAGCTCAAATCGCAGTGAGATAATGATGTGAAAGCTTGTTGTGTCAGTTTTATTTTCGGAGACAATCAAGACGTGTAAAAAAATATCCGTAGCTTTATGTTTAGGTCGTGAACTCTTCTCAAAGCACAACCGGAGCGCTCCAGTGACTCTACTTCGTGTGTTTTGTTTTTGGTTTTGTTTGTGCAGAAAGCGGCTGGACCACAGCGGTGTACAAATGTAAATGTATATATTTAATGAGGGGCTGCCACCTGCCGCTTCTCCTTTGTACAGTTAAGACCCGTTTTGATATTGTATTGCTGAACCATGTTGTGAAATAAATGGAGAATATTCCTTACATTTTAGAGTTCACGTTGAAATGATCCAATGCTGGTGTCGTTTGCCAAATGAAGCCAACACCACATCCACCCTTTCTGTTCGGGCTGGCGGGGTTAATCATGTTACTGGTATAGAACAATGGGATTTTGCATAAACACTGACGCACTCAATTAGATGCGTAATTGGCACCATCTTGCTAAAAATTGGGGCGAATGTATTCACAAGAGTGTGCCATGATGCCACATGGGATTTTATTTATTTATTTACTTATTTTTTTACCTCATTACATTAATAGGGTTCAACTTAATTACTTTTTTTTGGTTTCTAATTATATCATAATTATAATAATTCAATATATATATATGATTAGAATTTTATCAAGAGCAGCATTTATTTAAAATTCATAAAAACTCAGTGCGCAACAATCTCGCAGTCTGGTGTGGAGGGTCTATTTTCTCTGATGAATATTTGAAAGCCAAACTTTTCCAAAAGAAATACATAATACACACAGCTGACAGGCGGCTGCGCTTTTTACGTATATATATATATATATATATATTTGTTTGAATGTATTTGGCGAGTGGAGCTCGTTGGTTGCGATAATTGAGTTTTACCAAAACACGTGGCGACATGAACCTGATCACATTTTTCAACCAGAGTAGGAAAAATAAATCTGATTTGAATTATTATTGGGTTGAATTCAAGAGAATCAGGGAGTTTCTTCAATAACAACAAAAAAGTTTTAATACAAAAATAATGACAAGAGAATCTACAGACTATATAATCTGAATGGACTGTGGACAAAATCAGCATTATATGAAACATTCCTCTCCCTTATGCTGCAATATATACATTACTTGATATCATAACATGCTAATACAGACCGAATTAAACAGTGTATATAGGGTAAATATAAATACAGCCCTGTACATAACATAAAGCATGCGGATATAGAATTTACGCAGTGACCTTTTTGTGGAAGGCACCGTACAGTCAATGTATAGACTAATGTAGTTATTGGAAACGGATTAGTTGGTTATATACAGTTTATTATGACCTCATCCAAAGACAAAAGGTTCATTCAAATATCATCAGCTCAACCAAGTATTGACGTGCACCTAGCGCGCACGCTCAGAGGGGCCCATTACTGCAAATGAATAGATCGGTATGGCATTATTCCTCTGGCACATATCGATCTCGAAACGTCTACGCCATATTGCGTCAAGTAAGAGCAACGTTCACGGGTCGGTTTGGCTCGGAATATGACCTTGATTTGTGTGCATAAATTGTAAAAATTACCACTCAATAATTTCCATTTGTGCGACATCTTTATGTAAAAGAGGAAGGGAGCGGGGCCAAAATCAGATAAAATACATTTGCAAGAACGGGGACAAGCGGACGTGACCGGGGAGCGTGCATCCGCGAACTGCCTTCTATTAAAATGGAGAGCTGAATGGGTCATTTTAAGCCCCCTATCAGAGGGTTAGTAGCAGTTTGGAAACACACAAGTGGCACGACCACCTTGCGTAATGTACGCCTCTTGTGCAGCCGTTGGCACGTGCGTGGACAATTATAGGAGATGTTACTCTGAAGTCAAATCTGCCATGCACAAATTGAGGCATTTATACAAAGCTTTAGAGGAGAGAGCAGAGAGTTTGAGCACTTCCACGAGACATTATGATATTACACCGCTGCATGAGGCAAGTT
The DNA here is from genome assembly GCA_036025475.1 of Philypnodon macrostomus. Classification (NCBI taxonomy): domain Eukaryota; kingdom Metazoa; phylum Chordata; class Actinopteri; order Gobiiformes; family Eleotridae; genus Philypnodon; species Philypnodon macrostomus. Next base: position 16,264 of record JAVQKC010019876.1, read on the forward strand.
TTACATCCTTACTCTGCATCATGAGGATCCCAGCAAAACACAATGTAATCAAACTGAGCACTTTGGCTCTGTGCGTCGACATATATATATAATAGTTGAATTATTGGTGAAAAACCAACGCAGGTTTTCATTTTGACATTATATGACCAATAACTGTTAGGCCCAGTTCACAGTTTGTCCTTTGACTTAAGTTCAAATCATTATTTTTTTAACACAGAGCGAACAGCTAACATTAAGAAATATAACATGACAGACAGAATGAGAAATTTGAATTTACATGGAACTAGTTATACATTGACTACATTAGCTATAGGCCTGAATAACATTAACGGGTATAGCATCACACTGCAATAGAAATGCTTCTGATTGGATGGAGTGACGCGAATAGTGAATAGTTCATAGATCCCCTTTATTTGCGTATACCGCACCGTTACGCGTCCCGCTATCCACAGTGGCAGAAACAGAACTTTTTGACAATGCAGGTTTGTTTACAACTCTTAAACTGTTCCTTTGACACATCTAAAGAATACATCTTGTTTAAAACGTCCTTCCCATTTGCTTCTCTGATTGAACACGCGCATCAGATTTTCATCAAAGTTCTATTAAGTGAAACATAGGTTGCGGGGCACCGTCTGATTGGAACAGTTTAAATTTTAATTGTGTTTTTAATTTGACATATAGTTGCTGTGAAGAATGACAGTGAAACGCCGAGGGGCGGTCGATTTTCTTAATTTCTCCCTGAGGAATTGATGAGTCTATCAGGGCAGTAGATTGGAAAGCCATTAAAACTCAATGGTTGGTTGTTAATTGGAACTTGATGGATAGGAGCCCATGGATAGGCTGTACTGATCCCATCTTCCTGACTTTGTGTTTTCCAATAAATTACCCAGTTCATTTCCACACTCAGATTACATAAATTGTACACCTTCAGGGTTCGCGTTTACAACTCTCTCCCGCACGTGCACGCGCGCCCCCACGATACGCGCGCGCAGAGACGGGCGGCGCCGCCGCCCCCCCCC
>JAVQKC010019894.1:0-29707 GCA_036025475.1 Philypnodon macrostomus
TATTGGCTCAATAAAAGTGCATCAAAACATTAATTAGTGAATTACTTAATTGTCATTAATCGAAGATGTACCAAACTCAATCCAGTTCTGCATCTTCATGATATGTACCTGTGTGCAAAAGTTCACAGTTTTGTCCCGTAATAATTAATTACTTAGATAATATTCATCATAGAAGTACCCAAATCGATACAGTTTGGCGTCTTTATGGTATTCTGAAAGTTGAAAAAGGGCATCTGGACAAGGTTTTGATTGTTGATTGATTGATTCAACAATCAAAACCTTGTCCAGATGCCCCTTTTTCAAATTTCAGAATGACCTCTACCTGGATGAATGACAACCTTCACCGTCGTCTTTATGGTATGTACCTGTGTTGAAACTGATCCTGCAATTCGTTTTTGAGTTATCGCGTTCACAGCTAGGATCTGCGGACGAACACCGACGTGATTCCATAATATCGTTGTTTCGCCGATATAAATACTATATTATTAACATTTTTATTACCAGACTATTACAGTTACAGGTTACATAGTGTTTCAGCATAAACAACAAAAGTTATATAAAGGATTTGAGTCATCCCAAAAATGTCACTACTGGGTTGTCGAAATGGAAAGGAACAAGCAGGCAAGTCAAATTATAGTGCCAAATATTAGCTCCTGTGGTGAGCATTTTCCCCCCTTCTACAGCCAAACATCTGGAGACGTTTACAAACTTATCTAGAAGCCCACACAGAATCTGCCCCTAGGAGGTCCCTAGCGTTCTGCCCCAAAAACCCACAAATGACTGGATCCCTCTTATATAAAGTCAAAAAATGAGCTGTTAAATGTAAACAGTGAAATTTGCCCTGATTTGGCTGTGTGACTAACCAAACTGTGAATACTTGCGAGCCTTTGTACATAATAAAATACGGTTATTGTCAATGCTGCTTCTTACCGTCGATCTTTAATGAAGGAGTAGTAGTGTCCAGCATGTGCTTGACCGCTGTGCACCACAACACCCACGAGTTCATAGTTCTCAGAGATGGTGACTTTTTTTCGGGGCGAGCTCCCGGTGGCGCCTCCATCTTTTCCTTCCCCCCCTTCTCCGCTGCAGTCCTGCCGCGCCATCCCCGCGACTGTGTACGGCTCCATGTTCAACACCCACGGGAACTACGAGACAGACGAAAATACATTCACTTCATGTCTGGATAGTTCATAAAGTGGACTGGTTCACACAGATTTGAAGCGACAAGGCACTACTCATTCTATCAAATATGTTATAACTTTACCAGCCTTATAACCCGATTGTCAATGTTACTGGTTACGTGTGCAATACTTTATATTGTCAAACTTTTCACACCAAGAAAATACTTGGTACCACCAATACTAACCCACATCTAAAACAAGACTAAATTAGGTCTTAATCAGGTGTAAGAGATAAACAAACCAATACAGTTTTGAGCCAGGGGTACAGGACTAAACTCTAATTCACAGCACTGAACCAGGACTAAGCAGGACAAAATCAGCATAGAATACCACCAGTGAGCTCCCACATACCACAGTTTGAGAACCACTGCACTATATATCTTACCTGAATCTTATATTATTTTTGGTACTTTTCAAAACCTAATTATATTGTGTACTTTTTAACTGCACTGCTGATTGGAGTTTGACTATGCTAAAATGTGAAATGGCAGCTTGTTAAATAATATGTATGGGTAACAATTTGTGTCTAAACATTCATCCTAATAATAATCCTTAAAGTAAAATAATTCAGATGCCACCATATATTTTGATCTCAAGTCAGGCCTTTACCCTTATCTGTTCATCGTATTTGATGGAGCGTCCACTCTCCCAGTCAAAGCCGAAGCGCATCAGGTGAATGCAGAGGACACTGGGTAAGGATTTGATACATGTCCTCTTTACGGTAGTTCTCTGTACAAACATGTATTATAAATGAGTATATCAGAAAAGTATAATGTTGTGATCGTATAAAGCTCTGTACAAACCTTCTCTTTGCATTTCTCACAATAGTAAGCATTGCTGCCCTCTAGCACCTCTCCCCTGACAAACTGGTCTAAGGAGATTTCTAAACTTTGACAAGATGTTACTCCAAGATTTAGAGCCATGAATGTTTCTTCACGTTCATACCTGTGTACAAAAAAAAGAAAATTAGATGCATCATATACGTGCATCATCCTTAGTTGTAAATTAACTAATGTATTGGATGGCTGACCGGTGAGGGCAGTCTTTGCAGATCTTCTGGTCCGAGTAGATTCCCTGAAATGTGTTTTTGAAGATCTGTTCTCGCCCCATTTTCTAGTTACAGACAGTTTATATGTTAGGGGGTTTCCCTGATAAAAAAAGACTTTTGGAAACAACTCTTGTGTAAATGTTGTACCTTGAGATGTTCATCGAGCTGGTCTACAAGGCTGGTGAAAAATTCATATGCATCTTGCTGTTCTCTCACATACAACTCCTTGTTCCACATTTTGAAAATCTACAAGACGAACAGTAAATGTTAATAACTGATTCCCTTGCGCTAACAACGCGTTTGATTTGCTACTTATTTGGACTTTAAAGAAATATGGTGCATTGACCTTCCAAAAGTTTTCAGGGACATAGTATTGAAGTTTGCTTTCCATCAAATGTCCAAACAAAGACTGGACCTGATAGAAGACACTTTCATCTGGCTGGTCTGTATCATCCTCAATGGAAAGAAATGCCTGTAGAAATATAATTTCATATTAGATATCTTGAAAAGATACTTTCACGTAAAGGTTTAGTGTCATTGTGCACCTCGGGAAGGCCGGGCTGCATGTAAAGCTGCTGAAACACAGCATTCATGTAACATGTGGCTCCACCGTTCTTCAGCCCCACGAAACCTGAGACAGAGCGACTCTCCACTGGGGGGAGATACTGAGAGAAAGATTTGCAGTCAACTTTCACAGTTCATCTTTCACAGTTCAACATTCACATTCATTTAGCATTAAAAGTTGTAGTCGTTTCCCAAAATAAGAAAAAGCTCAAATTAGAAACCACTTCAAACCCTGCAGTGTAAATGTAAAGTAGGCTGTCTGTAGAGGCCAGGGGAGGGCAGTCACATTTAGTGCATTACAATGGAAAAGTCCCAAGTTTAAACATTTGCTATGTTATTTATGTACTATAGTGTGTTCTATAGTGTGTTCTATTGTGCGTTCTATTGTGTGTTCTATTGTGTGTTCTATTGTGCGTTCTATTGTGCGTTCTATTGTGCGTTCTATTGTGCGTTCTATTGTGTGTTCTATTGTGTGTTCTATTGTGGCTCGTGAGATGTGATTGAAATTTAAAAAATGTCCCAACTTTTTAGGAATTCAGGTTGGAATAATTCTGACAGATTACCTTCTAACATCAGATAAAGTTTTTTTCTTAATGTATTTTTGTACATTCCTTTATTTTAGGAAACTTACAGACTACTCCTTTTAAGAGTTTATTTGTATCTTACGTCAAACTCTTTGCAAAGGGAGGGGTCCGACTGGTGATGCATTGACAGTAACTCTTTGGTAATGAGTTTGAGGTTTGAGAGAGAGCTGTCTGCAAGCATCACCAGCACCTCGTATGCTGCAAGCCTGCTGCTGGCTGTGCTACATCTGGTTAAAACAGACAAAAAAGTTAACTGCAAAACAACAACAACAAATAATTAAAAAAACACAGGCAAAGACAAGATAAAGATGCTCTACTTTGGGTGGAAGTCATGGCTAGGAGCTGAAGATTGTATGGCAGTTGAACAGTTAATGATAATCCGTGAAGCCCGAAAGAGAAAGTCATCCAACAGCTGCTGGATTAAAGATGGGCCTGAAGAGAGAATTGCACATTATCACATTTTCTTAGTGTTTTCTACTAAATCCAATCAACAATAATTTAACAATCTATTTACCAAGCTGCTCTTTCTCTTTGCCACAGAGGGACAGTAAGGTCTTTATGAGGCGCAGATGTCCAGCCAATAAGATGTTGTCTGCTTCACTTGTCTCCATCTCAGAGCTCCAACTCGGCTCAAAGTTGTCAAGCCAAGAGATCTCATCCTCCAGCATGGTGGCCGCGCTCAGCTTGATTACATCCATCTCAGACGCTACAAAACAATAATGCCATTGTATATTTGCAGTTTGTATAGTGTACACCTAGTGTACCCGGAAATGAAACGGACTATAATCCATTCTCCATGGATAAATTAGCAACCAGATATTGCAAGGTCTGAATATTCAAGCTGTTTTTTTGCAACTGACAACATATCCAGAGTCTGGTTGGAAGACATAAGCAAAGGGTTTATTATAGTGTAGCATTAAGCTAACAATTGGTCATCTGCACATCTGTAAGAACTTCTCAAATAAAACCAAAATGTCTCTAATTACACTTATTTCTCCATAGAAAAATCATTATAGTCCGTTTAATTTAAGGGTACACCTTTTAGCATGTTTAAAAAATACAAAAAGGGTCTATAATAATATTCATACATAACCATAGAAAGATTTGCTTTTTGGAGAACTGTTGATATTATACGAAGGGTTAAAAAAAGAACAATTCCAATACACTCACTGGTTAGATCATCTAGGAGCTGACATCTCAGGTCAAAGTACTCTGTACACTGAGACAGCAATCTAAGAAGAAAGACACTGTCAACACCAGGCTTTAGCAGTGGTATAAGTCTAAGAGGCTGAGATACCTCTGGTTGACACCTCTCATGACCGATGTGGGGCTCCATAAAGGCAGCTGAGCGGTCAGAACCACAGAGAGGAGGAACAGGTTTGGTTTTTGAACATCAGGAAAGGCAGATGTGTCCGACTGACTCAGAGTGTACAGCTGATCACAGGCCACACGGCGGATCTGACAACACATACAATAAAGACTATTGAAGACATACTGCAGGACCACAGATGTATTCAGAACAGCAAGTGTAGTTTACCTCTCCACTGGGAGACCCCAGCAGAACATCGATGATAAAGTCACTGACCGACGGAAGGTTGTAAAAAGAAGCTGAAGACAAGAACAAGGACAGATTGAAAATGTGAATGTTGTCAGGACTAGCTATCAAGAACAAAACTAACGCTATAAAACAAAACACATTCACAGGTCTCAGGTTTTCCATTTAGGGAAATACACAGAGTGTCTCCATGTTAGAGACTTACAGAGCTGCTGGCATCGTAACTGCAGACAGGTCACAAGCAGTGATAACGCCTCCCGGGCAATGATGGCATCTTTAGTTGAGACACTCTGCTGTCTGACACATATCCCAGCATGCAACGCTGTAGGTGGGGTTTCACCTTCACTGCTTGAACTGCAGTTACTCCCTGCAAATCACACAAACTTTTATATCACAAAAATATCAGCATACTATAAACACATTAGCACATTCACCAGAAGAAAAAACATACAGGGCTGTAGCATGACTTGTATCTTACTAATGTGTCTATGTGATCTTTACTGTTGTGATGTGTTTGCAGCTGCATGGCACTTTAGCCCAAGACAAAATTCCTTTTGGGGAGAATATAGTTTATTCTGATTACCAGTGCTGCTGACTCTGGTGCGAATGCCTTGTGGCAGAAGTGAGCTGTGAGTCTCTCTGATTGGCTGAGGGCTGCCAACCAGATCCAGTCGTCCAGCTGCTGCAGCCCAGGTCAGACGCATGAAGCAGGCCACAGTGGAGGTGAAGTCAGCTACTTCCATAGTCTAAAGGCAGGAACATAATGCACACAATAATGTGTTATTTCTCGTGGAAATAGAAACAAGTCTAATTGTATTGAATACGTTTTTGCATCCAGCACCTGTATTGCCACGCGTGCAGCAGGGATAATCTCCTCCACTCTGATGGAGGACCGCTCAGACAAAGACATCTGTCTGTAAGAAGACTTCTCTGGAGTGGCACATAGTGACAGCTGTCTCCCACTGCGGCCAGCGTTTCTAAAAGGACGTGAGGATAGTGCATCCCCATCCCTGTTAACATCATCATCTAAAAGCGCAGGCATACTCTGGCCCACAAGAAGAAACCTGCACACAAACCTCAGTTAGTACAAGCTGTGTTTTATTAAACAAGTGAGTCAGAATATGGTTAGACTGTACTGAACCTGGCCAACTGAAGACAGATGGAGTACACCCCTTGTCTAGTCTCATAGTCCACCTCTGATGGGATGGAGTCCCTTTGCATAACATTTACTACAAGACTGTACAAAAATTCAACAATTCTGTTAAACAAATAGATTGTATTTGTTTATTTTGATTAGTGTGTTCAACAGTGGGATGTTACCTGAGGCCGCCTGCTTTCAAAAAGTTTTCACAGAAAGACTTGCTGCTGGTCTTAGCCATCTCATCATCAGATGTGGGCATGAGCTTTGAACTTAAAACCTTAGAAAGTGGTCAAAAGGAAACTGGTGTAGCTTCATTTGTGTACTCTATAGGTCATTGACAATATGTTGTGCTGTGGCATACAATTACCTCAAGGTTATAGAGCACTCTAAAAGTGGACATGCCGGGAGCTGAAGATCTGAAGAGAGATTCTAAAATGGACGCAGCACTGGGCTGGTGTTGCTGCTTAGAGGTCATAGATGGAGAACGAGAGCCTGTGCCTTGGCCAAGAGTAAACAGTGTTTTCTACAACAAGAACAATATCATCAGAACAACAAAATAACACAAACAATTCAAACAATATAGAGCAAGAAATCAAATATGAAATGCCAGTTTAGAAATAACACAGGACACACTGTACCTGATGGCTCCAGACACTGGATTCTTTGGGAACAAAGTTGTCAAGTGCATCTTGAACTTCTGGATCAGTCGGGATGAGCAGCAAAAGTTTCCGAACACGAAGTGTTATCCTTATGAAAAATAAACATCAGAACAAAAAGCATTAATTAAGTGTTTTTCTGAGGTAGGTTACATTTTTATATTTAAATTTGTCTATTACCTGGGTTCATCCAGGTTTGCCAGTTGGTAAAGCATCTCAAACACATTACAGACCAGTGCCATCACAATACCTGGCAGCGACTTTTCCTGCAACAAAAAAAGTTTTTGAATTAAAAACTAAGCAGCCAAAGCATACGTTGTGCCAGTCTATTGTGCTAGTCTCATTCACCTGCTCTAAGGCGTAGGCAGAGTTGAACACAGCCGAACTGGAGCTGCTGGAGGCTGAGGCAGAGGACTCTGAGCTACCAGAGGGAGTCCCAGTGCCCGAGCTCTTTACGGTCAGACTCTGCTCGTCACTGAAGCCCAGCTGGGACAGCAGCTTCTGGTCACGATTCATGGTCAGCTGACAAAAAGAAGGAGCATTGTGAGCAAGACCATATAATACACTGTTAAAATATACATAGAAAATATTACAATATGACCAAGCATTATGTACACTACAGCCAACAAATAAAATTAAAGCTGTGCTACCTGATTTTGTGAAACTTTGTAAGTTTGAATGATGTTTGAAGCATGCACTGCCTCGCATACAAACCATTACGTATGAGAATAACAAGCAGTGGTCTGGAGTTGGCTTTTAATAGAAATTAAAAAATAGCAGTGAATGAGGTAATAAAGCATAATATTTTAAAATACAACATTTGACCAATTAGAGAGCCCTTGTCCTGTGGAAGTGTGTGATTGGTTAAACAGCTGCAACTGTTGCTGTAAAATAAAAACTCCTATAATACAGCCCACAGAGGGTCACAAAGTCTTATTGTTTCTCAGATGACTTCTGTTATGCTGTACTATTGACTGAGTTATTATTTCTGTTCAATTATAAGGAAAATAAATCAGGTAGTGCAACTTTAAGGGACTAAAACTATGTGAATAAAGCAGCTTACCACACTGTCATTGGCAAAGATCTGGACATTATCCACAGGACAGCTCAAGTGTTCGGATATCTTCCACCGGATATTTCCTATGGTCTCATTACTGTGGGTCTGTGAAAAATAAAACAGTAAGGATCTTCCTGTAGATGTAACTGGACACCAAGGAGTGCCTTTTGTTAACTGCACTGTACCTCCAAGGAGAAAGTGTCTTTGGTTGACTCGTAAGTGATGTGAAGAGTGACAGGGTGTCCATTGAAGGATGCCCCGTGAGGTAGAATAGTACGAGGAACTGAATACATGTCCTTGGAAAATACAGAGAAACATAAAAACAAGGCATTCCTCAAATTCAATGTGATAATTAAAAACATATACCTCTATAGTGATCACATAGCGTTCAGCCAGTAGCAGCAGTCTTTCGATTATCACCAGCTTAGTAGATCTAAAAAAATAATGTATATTCTAAATGCAATGGTTTAAGCAGATTGTCATACATCAATAAAGGTTTTTGGAAAGGATAGGTCCTCACAAAAACACATTAAAGTTAATAACTATATTCTTACCCAAACCCCCATGAGTACCTGGAAGGTGATTGTACAGATGTGGCCACAGTGGGCATGGCAGTGGCCGTCAGCATCTTAGTCGCCCGAGTAACAGCATGTGTTAAAGTAGGCCCACCGAGGGCCGAACTAGCAGCCTGCAACAGTGACAAAGACAATGGGTCATTTCGGAAGATGACCACTGAACACATCTATGGATCAGTCAGTCTTCACCTCTCACCTCAAGTCTCTTGTAACAATCAGCTATGAACTTCTTGTGCAAAGACACAGAATCCTGCACAGTTAAGAAAACGATGATGTACATTTGTACATACAGTAATTACACACTGAACTAATCATGGATGCATGTGCAGATCCATACACTGACCTTCTTCATTTTAGGATTGAGGTTTGTGTAGCTGTACGTGATAATAAGTTGAATCGCTTCATTGGCTATTTCTTCATCTGGAGTTTCCATGGCTATGCGCCAGATAAAATCCATGCCTGCCAGATCCAGCCGTTCTACGCACTGCAATGAGAAAAACAACTTGTTTCTACTTTATATGCATAACAATGTACTTCAATGTCTTTAGAAATCAATGTCAGGTGTTACCAGCTGAGTTCCCTGGCGTTTTAGGCGATGGTCACACAGATTAACGTTTTCAAAGAAAGTCTTAAACAGATTGAAGCCTTTGAAAAATGAAAACACATGGTAAATGCCCTACTGTTTGAAATGATTCATTATACAGTATGTAAGCCTATAGTACCTCACCACATACAAATCTTACCATTCATGGTAATCTCATAGGGCTCAAGTTTAAGGATTTTCTCTTTAAAAAGCTGCTGCTGAACATCACTCTCCAGGTCATGTTGTCCTTTGGTGAACCACTCGAAACACATCTGCTCACATTACATTGTTTCATAATGTTAACAATATACATCTGTTAGACTGTTACAGGTCAGTCTTTTTAACACATGTCAAACCTGCCATCATTTTAGTTCAAAACTAAGGCAGCTGAATGTTTTTTCACATCACTGTACAACAATACATGAGTAATGGTCAGTCAGTCATCTTAACTGCCCGTAATGCAGAATCACATAATTATAGTTATATTATAGTTATAAATAAATGTTGTAGACTGGTGGACAGGACATACCTCTCGGTCAAGCTCACAGACATCTGGTCCAGACACCAGGCACTCCCACAGCTCCTTGGCCCTGTTCCAAACCAGGTAGAGGCTGGCTTCCTGGAGGAAGAATGCCAAGAAGCGCAGGTGGCTGTCCAGATACTGAACAAAGAAGATGGCAGATGTCTGTATGTATCATGAGCTTCATACAACCAACATTCAATACTGTCACATGTCCAGATAGTGTGTGAGAAAACCTGGTGTATTTGGAAAATACTATTACAATTATGATGTTAAAATGCCTAGTAAAGTTAGACAACTAACAGTAGTAAAATAAATTTATGAATTTATATAATAATACAAAATGAACAAACCTCCTGATATGTGTACCGTCCATCCACCAGGGTCGAGCTTGACAGCCCATTGTTTCCTGAAGCAGTGACTGCGAGACGATGACAGCACACAAGTGATCCTGTGATCAACTTGACTATTTCAAAGTTCTTCTTCAGATCTTGAATAATACTCTATAGAGAGACAGAAATGTTTATAAATCAGATGCTGTTAAACCTTTTGTGTTCAAATACCTAAGTTATACCTTGTCTTGTTTCTGATAGGTCTGCTTGATGAAGGAGCGAGTGATTTCATGCAGCTGCCGGAGTGCAGGGACTACCCACACGGCCTGTGGACTGCTCTGCTGAGACGCCTGTGAAGACAAACCCATGAGATAATGAAGTGTGTTTACCTCAGACTCAGCAAGCAGTGAACAGTGATAGAACCAGTCAAATCAGGAACATGGACATAATGCAGATGACAACAGATAGATTGGGATGTTTGTCTCCCCAGACAATAAATATTTAGTGAATATCCATGGTTCTGATGAGACTGAGCTGGTAAACAATCAAGCACACACACACCAAGACCATTCATTCAAGACATTCATCTCCATCAGGGATAAGATCACCACCACTGTGTAATCAAAGGCCAGAGCCAAAACCCTCATTGTCACAAAAGCAGAAAAATAAAACACCTAGTTTGAACCACCTGGTGATCAATCAAAAACCCAAAACCTAAAACCAGCCCTCCGATTAGTTTGCAAATGTGAAGAAGCAAGACTTGAATATGAATAAGTAAGTAAGTGATAACACAATGATATGGCTTCTTGCTCATCTTACTTTAGCCAAAAGATTAGGTTTCTTCTTGCCCCAAGTGCCAGTAAGAAATGAGCTCTGAGTGTCGCTGCCTTTACTGTCCTCCTGAGACTGTATCTAAAATACATACATTTATCTTAGGCTGGGTAAATCTGTGTGTAGTATGTTTCACATACAACCATGTCTACGATTTACAGGGAACAATTTGGAAAAGATACAAAACCCAGTGAGCGGCACATCGAGTTCTGCTGAAGACCATCTCTGAACGCGCCACTTTACATGAAAAATCTACTGTACATAAAAGTTATCAGTTACGGTATATCTGTAATGTTTATTCACCATACCTAGATACAGTTTGTTCGGAGATATGGTATAAATATAATATCACAATTTTTTTTTTACATTGCAGTTTTTGTCTTACACTGAAGGCAGCCGCTATCAGTGTCTTTATAATTAGCAGGATTCAACGATCTTCCCAGATAAACAGATTGTCATAACGTCACATCACAATACAATCTTTTAATGCTATATCGCACACCTCTACTGATGAGCTCCAAAAGTTTATTGGGACTTGCTAAAGGTAACAGGAACTTGCTTAAATAACAGTGAACCCATGGATAGGCCTCATCTGTTGCATTCCAACTCCCAGCAGATAAACAGGGCCCTTACTCCCTGCAGCGCTGTGTTTTGGGGAATGTCAGTACAGAGAACCTCCTGGGAACTTGAGCTCTCTATGGTAGTGGGTCTGTGAGCTTTCTCTTTGTAACTCTGAAGACTGCAATGGTATGTCAGGAGTACAGTTAAGATGTCCATTGTATTTGAAGAAAACCAAGAGCAAAATGTTAACAGCAGAGTGGGAAATACAAGGCAATGTTAGCGCAGTTGCACCAGTGTGTCATCAAAAAACTTAATTTGCATCTTCATATGGTTTGTACAGTTAGCAAAAATTAATTATGGTAGGTCTATGGCATCATTAAAAGGTCACTAGAACGGAACAAGTCAAACACAAAAAAACTAAGTTCAGCAACATGATGTGTCCAAAGAATGAGGTCAGCTGACTACCACAATATACTGAATGACAAGGTTATTCCATCAATGGATTTTTTTCCCTTCCCTGATGGCACGGGCATATTTCGAGATGACAATACCAGGATTCATCAAGCTCAAATTGAGTGGTTCAGGGAGCATGAGACATCATTTTCACACATGGATTGACCACCATAGAGTCCAGAACTTAACCTCATTGAGAATCTTTGGGATGTTCTGGAGAAGGCTTTGTGCAGTGAGTGGTCCGACTCTCCCATCATCAATACAAGATCTTGGTGAAAAATTGGACGGCAATAAATCTGACATTGCAGAAGATTATCGAAATAATGCCAAGGCAAATGCATGCTGTAATCAAAGCTAAAGGCAACAAAATATTAGAGTGTCTGGCCTTTTTTCTGGCCGGACAGTGTATAAAAAAAACATAGGAAACAGACTACCAAAACAGTTTTACAAAATACTGGTATCTGCCAAATCGGTAAATTAGATATAAATTAATATTTCTATTTGTATTTAGAAGTATGGGTCCTGTAAAAAGGTTTGGGCAACACCGGTCCAGCAAACTGCATTATAACATCATAGTTACAGAAATTACATTGAAAAAAGGTTGACAATATAATAAACTGTCTAACACTATGTAAAGTATGCCAAATAAATGACCGATATAAAGTCCTGTTAACAGTACCAAATGTCATTATGTAAATGACTGTGTCTTACCTTCTTAATATCTTCAATGCATTTAATGATGTAACTTCTCTTCACCGTCTCCTTGACAGCGTAAGCGTCACTCAAGATCCCCAGGTGTTCCTCTAACGCCTGTTGAACCAGACTGGTTGGTAAAGTGGGGAGGTGAGCCAAATCCCACAGCACCTCAAGCACCTACAAGCAACACAATACACATAAAAATAAAAAGAACATGTATCCGACTTCTCAATATGATTGAACGATGTGAAAAAGTGTTTGAAATATAACATCATGATTTCAGTTGACTTACACAGAAGAGTCTCCATAAAACCTTTTTAACAAATTCAATGTACATCCAACGCTCATCATAATACATCTATTTATTTTCTTGTTATTAATTTGAACACTAGCATTGTTACAGTAAAAATTGACAGTGAAGAGCAGTTTTCTCATATTAGCAGAATACCATAACTTCATATTGCAATACAATCCTTAATTATAAGATAAGATTTATTTCTGTTATTTTCTAGTTAAAAATTGCTTCAAAATCAAAACTTAAGACTACATGAGGATTAAAATAAGGCCAACTAAATTATGACTAAAATTTTACTTTCAAATAATATAATTTCTTAACAATGCATTTTCATTCAAGGCTCTAATAAAAAAAACACATTTATGTTATGTTTCTGATATTGCCAACATCTTTGCACTATATATTGTACATCCTTATTTCAAATTTTTCAAAAAAAAATAGTAAATGAGAGCATCTGTATTCACCATTATTTTTGTATAGGGACAGACCTTTCCTGTTGTGGTTTCCGAGCGAGCCTCTCTGCCAATCCTCCCGATCAGACTTAGCAGCTTCTGTCTCACTCTGTCGCTCTCTATTTCCCAACTCTGAACAAGACACAACACATTTTTAGAACATTTTATTAGTTCTTCACAGATTTATACCAGTCACTGAGTTTCAACAACAGCACAGCCCGGAGTACCAAGGACAGCACTGACCTTTTGAATGAGCACAAAGAGATGGGTGAGCTGATCGAAGCTGAACTTGACAGCAGCAGCGGCGATGATTGTGTGGATGTTTTCAATCACGGTTGATGACTGGCCTGCCTGAAATTCCAGCACAGAGATTCAGTAAACAGTAGCCCACTAATGGTACATATGTCTACAGTGAAATAAAGCTGCAGCCTGGAGGCTTCCTAAAATAAGTTAAGCAATTGTTAAAATAAACTTGATCAATAGTAAAGTTTTACTTAGTCCCTCCCCTGGCCTCTACAGCAACACAACAGTTTGTGTGGACTGCCACTCAGAAACCACTACTATTGGTCAAAGTGGTAACCTACAATCATTTGATTTTGCTGTAGAGACCAGGGGAGGGGCTAAAGTAACATATTAATGATTACCTACTTTACGTCATAGAACAGAGTCAAGAGTTTCGGGCAAAACAAAAACAAAACTGTATAATGTTTGCTGACGTTACCTGTATTCTCCAGATTTTGGTAAGTTCGTCCAGGGACAATTTACTACCAAGAAGTTCAATGATTCCCTTTATTCTTTCACAGTACTGAGCTTGGTCAATGTTACCTGCGAAAAGGAGAAGTATTTGTATTCCTTGCGGCAAATGCTCTGACTTCTAAACATGTGCTGCAAAGTACTGTATATAATGTAGAAAAAACATAGGATGCATTCCAGTTGTTCTTACCTTCCAGTGCTATTGATAAGACTGAATTCTCTACAAGCCAATCTAAAAGCTTATCGGTGTCTATGGCGTTTTTCACTGTTTTAGACACTGTACTCTCCTCTATAAGCTTAGTCACCTATAGGGAACAAATAAATCATGTGAGATAACAGACAAAACTCAACCAATAACATGACCTTCTAATGACTGTGACCTCTTTAAGGGAGTTCATTTTGGTGGAGAAGTGTGGAGTTTTGAGCATGCGCAGCAGAGTGTCCAGCCTCAGGTCATCCACCACAGCGACCAACTCTCTTTGGAACCTCATACAGAGAAGTTTAATGGCTGACAACAGGTCTGGGATGCTCACAAGACGCTGGGAATAAAACATAAATACATACAAAGTCTAATTAAGTCCAAATGAAAACAAAGGAAAATTACATAGAATCAAGCAGCACACTACCTTATCTTTCAGGTCCTTTTCCTCCAAGTTCTGCACATACGTGATCATCTTGTGGATGACTGGATCAAGCATGGGCTGAAAGTTTGAAGATTTGATTACTCAACAACATGCTTGAACAGAAACAGTGCTTGATCCGCACACATCTTTTGTGTTAAGGTTTGAATAAATAGGAAAGGGCCGTCTAAAATCATTTTGTTTTATGCTACTCACCTGAACAAGACTGGAGTTTAAGTATTCTGCACAAACCCCGAGAGGCTGAACCAGAGCTGATACACACTGAAAAAAGAAGATCAACATCAGTCACCAGTTTCAGCTTAAAACATTTTGTGAAGTGAGTAAGAAGCAAAATGATATTTGAAAAAGTAATGCATTACTTTCTAAAACAGAGCATTTAAACATTTGTCATCGATGACAAGTCACAGCTTTATGGTTGTTCTTGACTGACAGCACTTTATAAGGGTTCTCTAATCAGCTAACTAACTCCTCTGTCGTCCTCTTGTGTTCAGTCATTATTACTTCCTGTTCATGTTCAAGGGGAGTATGAATGAATCACTCCTGGGATCAGCCCTACTCATATTATCACTTCTCCCTTCACTTTTGCTTTCTCTTTTGTGTTCGAAGGATGTTTTAGACTGTAACTTTTGCATTCCGCTGAGCTCCCTTGCTTATGAGGGAACAATGATCCACAACCAGTCCTAGTTCAATTAATATGCTAATGGTCAAAGAGTGTGCACACACACCAAATCAATGACTCAGGCCTGCTGTGGTTCCGGAGAGGTTCCCAGAGGGAAGCATTAGTACAAGGCTGCCTCAGAGCATGTAACAACAGGGCATTTACCAGCACACAGAGGATGAGAGGCAGCTGACAGGGCAGGGGGTTCACAGACTGACCTTTCCCTATGAAGCCTTACACTTACATTTCTCATGACAGAGCAAATATTTTTTACATACTCAAGATGAAGTGTGATTTGTATGATATTTAATTTTTTTTTTTGAATGGTCACTTACAGCAATCTCTATTTCATCTGCGTTGAGTTTTGTCTGGATGGCTGAGAATCCGCCCAACTCTCCAAACTGAACAACATAGAAAATATTATTATTAATATTATAATGCACACATTTATATTCAAGTGACCACACGCTACTTACTCGGTTCACCAAGTCAACCAGCCAACCATGAGGCTCCTGAAACATACAACACAAGGTTTATGACCCAATAAGGCTGTAGTAGCACACACACATATGACATTTCCTGACAGCTGTTGTCTATCAGACACACATGTCTGTTCAGAGCTCTTACACAACACTGAGGAACAGACTTCCCCTCAAAATTCACTATGAAACATAAACAAAGCCGTGTGTATGTAAACCTTAGCAGAGCTTCATGTTTGTTACTAATTACAAAACAATCAGATAATATAAAATATTATTCAAGACTTAGCCCGTACTTTTTGATACGTGTTGCTCGGAGAAACAGCAAACATGTTGGCTTCCTCTCCAAAAACCTCAGCCCAGTTCCTCTGACATGACTTCATTCGATTTTTAAAATGGTATTCATTGTCAGGGTTGAAGGCCTGGAAACAACAGCATAGTTTAAAAGACAGCACTCACATTAGAGGTGTGTGATATGGAAATAAAAGAGTGTATCGTATATGACGTTATGACGATCTGCTAATCTGGGAAGATCATTGAATGGTGATTTATGCTCTGGTCTTCACTGTCATTTTTACTGTTACTATGCCTGTGTTAATATTTAATTAAAAAAGGGAAAATAAATAGTTACGCTGATAGCAATAATCTTACGTGTGAAAGACAAAAAATATCAGCTCAATTGTGTTAAGATCAAAATTGTGATATTATCTTTTTATCATATCGCCCACCCCTAACAAACTGGGTCTTACCATGGTTAAAACTGCCAGTAGGTTCACAGGGACAGGGTCCTGCTTAACCCTCTCTGCCACCAGCTCCACAAGCAACATCAGCATGTTGTAGATGCCCTCATGAATCTCTGTGCCCCATTTGTGTACTGCACTGCTGGTCAGCAACTAGGAACCAAGCAGCAGAAGGGTTGGTAAGACTTGTCTCCAAATGTAGTTTGTAAGATCATGTATGCTTGTTGCTCACCTTCTTAAAGGCCTCTGGCATACACCGATCCATAAAACGTTTGCAGTTCTCATCAGCGTCAGCCAGACCTTTGAAGAATAGTTCATAATTTCAGAAAAATAGTTAATCAGAATGAATATTTCCCACTGAAGACTATCTGTGATACAGATTGGACAATGTAACACTAAACCAAAATAACATGTGATGAACAACACCCAACAATCCAAAACAAAACATGCCACCCACATGCCTACGCAGACGGAGCACATTCAAAACACAGATTTTCAGTCTGTATAAATAGCCTTACCATGGCGGGCCAAGCAGGTGGAAGCGATGAGACACTTGCCCAAGGACTCCTCTCTCTTGTAAGGTATGGACCAGTGGTCAGTGAATACCCGGCTCTCAAGCTCATACAGGTTGGTGGTGGGGAACTCCATACTACCACCTGCACAGTTCCCATTCTCATCATTGCTTCTCTGTAAAACACAAACATTGACATGACGTCATAATGCAGTAGGTGACACTGCACCTGTCCTGTGGGTCAGCGGCTGGCTGAGAGGACGGAGTTTCCGTTGTCTCCTCTGGGACTGTAGCAGCCCTTTAGAAAATGTGACCTCCTCAATGTCCTTCAACACTGCATCTATTCATGATCTCTTTAAATCCTCAGGAACTGCCTTTAAAGCATAAGTGAAAGTTGATGTTGTGGATGTTATGTTATACTGTATATACCATACCACAAGAAGACATGCTTCTTAGATGGAAAACAATCTTACAGGTCTGTTAAAATGTAACTCATTCAAAGTTAACCTGTAGTGCTTCATTTAAAATGTCAATCTGAAGCTCAGCACACTGGAACTGAGTGGTTACAGCCAACAATGGATTTGACTTTCCTTTGTGTGTTTGCAGGTTTACATATCTATCAAGTATTAGTAGTAAGAGAATTTATAATATATACAGCTTAGTAGTAGATAATATTTGGTCAAATAAACAGCTCTTTGTAATGTTAATAGTTTTTTACTGATGTTGGAATGTATGGTAGGTTTTCAACTCTATTATGGCCCATGCATAATAACATGTACTGTATACTGTGTTGTGGTGCTACACACAGACACAGATAATGCCGGATCCTATAACACAGTGAACAAGGTGCTGGTGATGAGCAGACCAGGGAAGGCCAAAGGGAGAAGAAACCATTAGAAGCATCAAATTGCATCCCTTCCTCTTCTGCAGAAATGACAAATGACATGTTAGATAGATGAGAGGACAGACTGGGAAGAGAACAAGCTCACAACAACAACCAAATAAATTTCTACGAAGTCATGCTCTGCTTAAGCCTTCAAGGAAAAAGTTCAGTCCTCCAAGACATCCTCCGCACACCGGGGCAAAGGGCTGTGAAGTAACTTAGCGCCACTCTGTTACTATGCACCCAGCCACCCCTACCCCACCCCCTGAGACCCTTGCCAAAACTGCAATATGTTTGTGTGTCATGACTGCTGCTCTATATTTAGAAAGACATGTGGCAACCAGCTACAACATATCAAAGCACTGTAGACAAAAACAATTTAAGATGTAATATTGACATTTTGAAAGTTTGGTTTCGCTTGTACCCACTGACCTCTATTGTAGCTACACTATTATTAGTATAGTTAAGACTTTGGGGTGTCAAAGAAAAATGTGCTATGTGTTGTTTACAGTAAAGCTTTTAACAAGTTAAAGTCATGATATATAGATCTAGATAAATCAAGAGAAAGAAAGAGTATTACACAAACTCCTGTGAAACTCAATAAGCCTGCATTAAAAATATTGCATCATAACTAACTATGCAGGAAATGAATAGACCTTTAAAACATTAAGCACTATAAGCCACAAGGGAGAACATGTGTACGTGAAATTGGTCAAAGGCAGATATGTCCAGGGGCACTAAGCAAGTCGGTGGTCAGCTTAAAAAAAAAAAAAAAAGTAGGCCTCGCTATTTAAAAATATGTTCTACTGTTCTTCAGCCAGCTCTGTCTTCCCATTTGTCTAAAATACATGACAGTTTCCAATATATTGTATATTATTTTGACAAAAATTTGGTTAGAATCCAGAAACGTGACTTTGGAAATAAGGGATGATATGAGCCCTTGCACATTTTCACATTTTCCAACATGGCCCTCTGTGACACCCCAGCACAGTCAACACTCTGACTTCCATAAACATTTCCAGTTATTGCAAGGTGAGGGTTAAGGCTATGCAGTTTAGTTTTTTTTACATACAGTATTCCATCAAAAACAATTAGCCAACAAACAAAGGGGATATTACTACATGCAACAATATAAACTGGCCATTGTTAGGGGACAGAATACCCACAATATTGTGTCAAACTAAATTGCGAAATATATGCTAATTACGGTGGTCTGCAGTCAACCTGACGTCTAAAGCTAACCACCCAATATCATATTAACAAACGGCACAGATCATTTCAATGCGAACTGTATACCAATATCACGTCATTCGTGGTAAAACTAATGCCTTCAACGGGTTCTGTGTCTGTGCCGTGATTGTGGGTCACTTAACTGGCACCTTCAACTCTTGCTAACATCTGCTAACGCTAGAGTTTAGCTAGTAACTTCATGACCGCTCCTCTTTATAACATAGATGCGTGTTTTTGCAGGATATTACTAGATAGTGAGTTTTGTGGCATGCATTTGCATGGTTCACAGTGAATCCCTGTTGCCTCTCTGACAGTTCACGTTGTTCACATAGCTCCGCAGCGGCAGCAGCTAAGTGTGGCTAGTTAAATGGGCGAGACGCATAAGTTACAATTAGCCATGTTTCTTCCCTTCTTGTGCATCATGCTGCAGAGTCGCTCATACCTCGCTATCCACAACATCGTGGTAGGCCGGCGGTGGGTCGAATCCCCCCGTCCCGCTTCTACTACCGCTGTTTTCCCCCTCTCCAGATGAGCTCTGGCTAGGGGCAGGCCCGCTCTCCATCGGCTCGTACCCATATCCTAGTCCGGGGCTTTCGTTCGTCAGGAGCGCCACTGCCTCGTTGATGTCGTTCTTGGCTAAACGCAGCGCTTTCCTGATCACGTCCGGATCTGGGAAGCCCATACAGAGGAGCGTGGTGATGTGCTGCTCCTCTTCGGTCTCCATTTCGGGGTGTCTCTGGGTGTATTTGTCACTAGTAGTAACGGGGTGTTCGGCACAGCCCTGTAGCAGTGCGTGCCGCCATGTTTACAGTCAGTGTGCAGCCTGCGAGCTTCGCCTGTCACGATCTGACTTCCCCCGAACAGCGCCGACACAGGTGCTATGGCCAGTTATGTGTCAAAGTTTGCATTTGAATCACCAAAGCGCGCATAATGACCACAAACAGTTATGTATTGACACAGTGTATTTTATGACTTAGGAAATTATATTGTGGATTTTTTTCTAAATAAAACAAAAAAATGACAATGTCTATTAAGACCTATTTAATATTGTGTCATATTAGACAGGAGAGTCCAGTGGCCCCCTTCAATATGGTCCCCCATTGTCTAAAACAGCAGTAAAATTAAAGAGTAATAGTTAGTGTAACAGGTTATATTACATTTCATAGACATTAAAAAAGTAACTATAGCATACTGTGATAAAAGAGAGAAAATATTTTATAGAAATATATGAGAAACAAATTGTAATGTTTTCTATATTTTTGAGTGGGCAGATTTACCAAAAAGCTTAAGCAAAGAGTAAGCATGCATAATGCAAAGGTTATTACAAATGTAGTCAACATGATGGCGTAAGGTTTTGATAGGCCTGGTTTAGGCCTGGTTTAGTCCCTGTTTTTGGCTTGACAGGTGGGCCCCAGTTTACATATATATAGATACATACAAATCAAATGAACTAGTCTAAACTGCTGGCTTAAGTTCTATTATCTTCACTTTCGTTTACATTCTGTTGATCATAGTCGTGGACAGCACACCGACTGCACAAGGGTGTGGCAGTGCGCGCGAATGAGGTTGGAGAATCCCGTGGCGCGCGGTCGTCACGTGGGCTCTCGTGAGCGTCATGTGACCAGGGCGAAGTCAGAACAGGAACAAAATGGCTGCGACTGGGGACGAAGCTGCAGCTATGGACAGCATCTCCGGAGCTCCTACGGCCAATGCAGCGGCTCTGGCCCCAGCAGGAGCAGGCAGCAGCAGTCACACAGAAAGCCCCCCGCTGGATGTAGCTGAAGCTGCGGCACCCGTCCCTAAAAAAACAAGTAACAGTAAGTATTCCGTAGCTACATAATGCTAACTTTAGCACACACAAGTATACATTCTGCTGCTGTTTTGTGGGTACATTTGTATTTTCCATCAAAAGAAGACACTATTATGGCCCACCATTTTCTCCCCCATTATAAATTAATAATAATTTAGCTTTTCCTGTTATTATAAAAAAATAAACATACAATTAAAATCAAAGCACTATTTAATAGAAATTATAAGTGTTATTTTTACTCTATTTGTACTGCATTTAATGAGAAGGGTTAACTAAAATTGAGCAGTGCCGCCGTAGGCCCACAAGAAGTCTTATTTTCGGTCCTACCCAGAAGACTGCTGTGGCTTCTTAAAACCTTTTAAAATACACATTTAGTGTACTGCATCCAATTCAGTGTCATACTCAAAACAATTTTTACTTTCTCTTTTTTTAATAAAACCAACACTGGCATTGTTACTGTAAGTTGACAGTGAAGAGTGGTGCATAAGTGAATGTACTGTAGCACAATTCAACGATCTTCCCAGATTAGCAGATTGTCATAATTTTATATCATGATACAATCTTTTATCACAAGGCTTTTTTTTTTTTTACATGTCATTCACTGAGTTTCTCTATTTCATTAAGGTGATGGCGGGGTAGAGACAGCAGAGGAGGCTGTGGAGCCGGCGGAGCCTGATATAAATGAGTTATGCAGTGATATGTTTGAAAAGATGGCCATATTCCTACAAGGAGACCTCACAGGTATTTCATTAACATTTAAGACTTGTGCTGTTGGTCTGATCACTGACCTTCGGACATCTTCAAATATGTTTGCAGCTACGTGTGAGGACTACCGCCTGTTGGAGAATATGAACAAGCTCACAAGTCTGAAGTATATGGAAATGAAGGACATCAGTATAAACATTAGTCGTAACCTGCAGGACCTTAATAATAAGTGTAAGATGGGGTCACATTATATCTTCTTTACTGTGGTTCATTAGATTTGGTCTGAGTTTGGTTTGTCTTTGCCCAGATGCCAGCCTTCAGCCGTACTTGGATCAAATAAATGAGATTGAGGAGCATGTTACTTCACTAGAACAAGCTGCGTACAAACTAGATGCTTACTCTAAGAAACTGGGTAAGTGACCTACACTGGGCATTGGTTTTCAAACTCTGGTACGTGGGCCTTCTCTGGTGGTACTTGCACCTGTTTTTTCCTGTTTAGCTGTAGATATTGCTGTAGTTTAGATCTTGTTCTGGTGTAGAACTGGACTAGTCATGGTTTATGTGTATCTCTAGTTTGCACATGATTTATGCCTGTTTTAGTCCTATGTTACACTTGATTAAATCTTGCTTCAGATGTGGGTTTGTGAAAAGTTTGAGAACCACTGATCTACAGTATAGTTAACTTAAGAAGCATTTTAATTAGTCTAAAATGTCCTTATTTTCCAAAAAGTTGGCTACTTACATTCGCAACACATTACTGTTTTGGCATTGTAGTTAAGTGCATTGTAGTTAAGTGCATTGTAGTTAAGTGCATAGAGTTAGTTCCTACTTTTTACTCTTCAGCTACAAGATGTATATAGATTTATTTTTTTTATTGTGAATGGAGAAGGAATGACTCCAATTTATCAATAAGATGTACATTGGGTTTGGGGTAGTCTATAAATGACCAAATGCTTCTGTTCATTTTTTGCAGTTTATTTTTTCATCAGCAGATGGCACTGCAACATCACAGATCAGCCCTGCTACTGTGAGAGCATTTGTACAGGCTTATTTGAGTGATATTTTTCTTCTATTGTTTTTTGCAGAGGCTAGATTCAAGAAACTGGAGAAGCGATGATGAGCAGAAACAGCAGTGTGTTGAGGTCCTATTGATTTCTCACATTCCAAGCACACCTATTTAGCACGCTGTCTCACCACCTCGTCCCCCATCACTCTGGCCAAGAGCAGCAAGGAACATGTGAACTGAGACTGAAACAACAAATAGAGTCAACTTTGACATCAAGAACAGACCCTGAAGGGAGCAGATGAAGTGGTGCATACATATACACATATGAGGCCTACACGCCTTGGTTTAGGCGTCACTTGAAGACCACAGTTTTTGACTGCTAAAATGATTGTTGGTTGACAGTAGGGCTGAATGATTTGGGGGGGGCTAATTTAAAAAAAAAAAAAAAAAAAAAATCTATAGCTTGTGATTAGATTTGTGATTTAGTTCACAGCACTTTTTGGTCAAAATATGTCATGGCACATGTCTATGTCACAGGTCCTCAGACTCTGATAGGCCCTTGTCTCATTTAGACACACACCTGTAGTGAATCAGGAGGTTGATTTGGCTCACAACACTCTCACCCCAAACCTTCACCAGCCTCTCTGTCTCCACCAGGCACTGCCCATTTGTGCAGCCTTTTTCAAATTTTGGCTGTGGGTTGATGCTGCCTTCACGTGCTATGGGGAAGATGGATCCTTTCCACTTGTGTATTGGGAGTTTTACTTTCAGTTTCAAAATAATCAGTAAACTGGAGTGAAAACATTTAATAGCCAACATCTGAATACACATATACAGTTTTCATGCATTCATGATTACGTTGCTCTCCGCCATGTTGAAAGGTTAAATCCAACTTCATCTCCACAACCCGGGTATCAAAATAATCTCCAAGTTCACCTGTGGAAATTACAAGAAGAGTGGGCATTCATTGGACCTCGACAAGTGGTATTTACCACAATTCCCATAGCACATGAATGAAGACAGCATTACTATGGATCTGAACAAGGTGTTTAGTTCCACTTTAAAGAAGACAAAAATATTAACTGGTTAACTAAAGAATCACATGCCTTTGAAAACACGATTTTGTAGAGCTTAAACCTACAATGTAAGCAAGTTCTTTTAGTTGAGGGAGTAGTCCATAACTTAACCATTCTGTTCAATGGGAAACCCAAATCAATCGAAGCATAACATTTGTATTTATAGTGTATGTACTAAACTAAACAAAGACATTAACATTGCCCTTCACTAGACTAACAAATACAAATGACCTCTCAATAAGAAAATGTGTATTGACTTTGATGCCCTATATAAGTCAAGACAAGTACCTATAATTAGTGCTGGGCAATATTGGGGGGGTGGAATAATGATTTTATTATGGCAACATAACAATTTCTATTTTAGCGGGCTTTGTATTTTTTGTCTTACACGGAAGACTACAGCTACTAATGTCTTCATAAAACCTTTTAAATCAATGTTCATCATAATACTTAATACTCAATATTTCTTTTTTATTAATGAATATGAATACTGAGCATAAATGAATGCCCGTGTCACAATTCAATGATCTTCCCAAAATAGCAGCTCGTCATAACTTCATATCACGTTTGGATTATTTATCGGCATTCACTTGATGAATTTTTGTCTTTTATTTAAAACTGGCATTTGTATTTTTTAAATAAAAAAAAAACAACAACTCATGAAATGAGTCATCTAAATGAATTTGTGTGTGCGTTTAACAAAACAAAAATAAAACTGATTAGTCATTGTATATCAACCAATGAACATAAATATTTTTTTAAATCAAGTCTTGACAACCTTTAGATCTCATTTGAACTGTATTTTCCTTTTTAAGCTGCATACATAATTTTACTCACAAAAGTACTCACATCTTTCTTTCTGAAATTCTGTTCTTTTAATGTTGAGATCAGGTTTGTGGAACCAAACCAGAGACAGAATGTTATTACTTTGCATTTTGTGATACAACACAAATAATTGTTATAATTAATTATTTGAAATAATCATTTAAAATTCGTCCTGAATAATGTCACACGACTGTCAGCAATCTAAAATGTCAAACCTTTCCCTGCCATTCCCATGCTCTGACAGCAGATGGCAGACGTGCTCTATAATAAAGCCTAAGTCAAGGCACAACACAGTCACGGGGTGAATAGTAATGAGTTACATTTACTTGCTACATTGTATCTACCTCATTACAATGTAAATACACTGTAACAAACTGGAACTACAGAATTGTTAGGTACAATGTAGTTACATGTTAATTACAGTTTGTTACACAGTTTATTATATTGTACTTAATGAGGTAGATACAATGTAGTTAGGGGCTATGTAAAATGTTCTTCCAAGAGTAGTGTTAATGCACTATTATGTTTTACTTTTCCTGGAATTACATTATTTTGAAGTACTTGTTACTGTTAATACATGTTTTGATTTTAGTTGAGTTTATCCACCTCTGTATGTTATTTAGGCATAGCTTAAGTGAGAAGATTTGGAAATTTGGTTTCTTGTGCCTTCCTTTGATGATTCATGTGATTACAATAACATTTTAAAAAATGCAGTCATTCATTTCAAATAGTAACTTAGCACTTCACACAGTAGCTACATTTGTACTCTTACTTAAAGATCCTATATTCTGCAAAATTGACTTTTCTGAGCTTTTAACCATGTTCTAATGCAAACACACACACAGAGTTGTGTTTTGTTTCACACATTTGAGTAATCATTTATGTTGGTTATAATCCTCTCCAAGAGCTGAAAACAGATTAAACTATTAGTGATGTAACAAATAGGGGCAAAACACTCCCCTCTAGAAGTGCTCCTGCCGGCTCCTGCACTGCCAACAAACGCACTCAGAGAACCATTGTTGCCACCACCATTTAACAACATATCTGATTGGAGAAGATGTGTGTTCAGCTAAGGGTGTCAAAACTTTGTTTATATCCCAGAAGAAGTAAACAGTGTTTGATGCTTTTTCTGGAAAACCCTGAAAACCGGCACAAATTGTTTGGTCCTGTCTTAAAGAGACTGAGCGTTTGTCATCAAGTCCAAGTGGGAGCTCCATAAAACAGCTTGTATTAGATTATTGTTGTGTGTTTAATGTTGCAAAACATAAAATGTAAATCTAAATGTATCCAAAAAAGACTGTGACATGTGCAAAAAGCATAATATAGCCCCTTTAAGTAAGATGACTACTTTTACTTGAGTAACATTATTTTGAAGTTCTGTGGATAGAGAAGGTAAATGGTGACTGAGGAGGTACCTGGTCTGTCTCCTTTGTTTCCTCTTCTACATTAGCTGACCTATAACACTACCCAGAGCCTTTTTTTACTTTGAAACACAGATTATCTCAACTGATAGCACGTCCTCCATGGCTCTGTTCTGCTGCATGTGTGTGTGTGTTGGGCCATGCACGATTTATGTATGCCTGTGTGTTTGTGTTTGTGTAAGGGCCTAATCTAAAACAGGTCTCTGTCATTAGTCCAACTGAGGCCCGGGCACAGAGGGAACTCATTTTTCATACTGTAACTTTATTTACTGTAGCACTCTTGATTCTTGCAGCTCCCAAAGGCTCTTAAAACGGGGGCTCTGAGGGGAACAAAATGTTGTAATCATATGTAAGCCTTTAAAATGTTATTTACTGATTGGAAAATACCGCAAAGCCAGGCTATATACGTTTGGGTGTGGAAAAGCATTGTGTTTTGTATTGCATAGGATGTATGGGAGAATTTAACATACAGAGCACATAGTGTAGGTTAACATTGAAGACATTGGAACCAGAGGCACTTAAACCAGGGATTTTCTAGTTAGGGGGTAAATGCTATGGTCATTAAAGCCCACAGTATATCTAACAACAGAATACACAATTTTGGCTACTTGTGGCTGAAGTATGTAAGTTTGGTCCTAACTTGCAATATGTGAACTGTGAGCACAGTTGACACCAAAATTTGAGGAGACCTACTTGAACAATGGATTTTCTAGTTATGTTTTTCCTGACCACAATGGAGGGTCTAAGGACAGGGGATGTCCTGGGACAGTCCTTTTGTTTGTTTGTGTGTTTATTGATGTTACTTTATTTATTGTTTACATACATCTCTTTCTGTGAAGCCCTCTGAGGCAACAGTTTTGTGATTTAGGGCTATACAAATAAAATTTGATTGCATTTATAGGATTGGTGTGTTGTTCTTTACGTTTCTTACTAACAAACAAACCAACAACAAACAAAAACATAACTTATTAACCTAACTTTTCCTGTTAACAGACCAAAGTTTGTGTTGTACCTTGACATGTTTCGACTTCTACTGTAGCAGTAGGAGAACAGCACCCTCTGTAGTCCACCTTCATCACAGCATCCCAGGTGTGAGACCATAAATATACCCCTTCTCCTGCTTCAGACAGTAGGAGAATCACGCCAAAACCTGTAAAAATCAGCTGTAACATCATGTGACAATGTCTGAGGAAGACTACAATAGGAGTCAAAACATGTCAAGGTACAACACTCAAACTTTGGTGTGTTAACAGGAAAATTTAAGTTAATATGTTTATTGGAAGAATTAAAAACATAACATTACTTGCTATAACCCTAAAAACAATACCATGTTTGTCATTGCATTCTAATAAGGAACACATCCCTGAAAGCCAATGCATGCCATTAGAGAATTAACTGAGTGACTTGAGTAAGCGAGCAATCAATATATTCTCATATGTTCCTGCATTTTTGGTTACGGTTTGCTACTACCATAAGCTGGTAATGATTGCATATATAATGGATTATGTGGAAAATGTAAACAACATTAATGGCTTGCTCAGTAAAGCCTATTGGACTAAGTGGACTGCAACCAACTATTTGAAATACTTTTCTCAGGCCTTCCATAAGCACCTGGTTTATCACTCTTTTGGCGTATTTTTGCTAGCATTGTAACTGTATCTCACCTGATCCTAATCTTTTTGCAGCGCACATTGACCAGCTTTTAAAGACTGCAATAAGAAGAAAACATGTGTTACCCCCAAATCCTTCAATATTCCCATGGTTGAAATAGCCCACAAGACAGCAGGGGGTATTTGGAAGGACAATAGGCTCATGTCTTGCAAACTACACACTCCCTTTTCATCATTCACTGGTGGGCATTAGCTGTATCTTAACAATTGTCACATGCGAAGCCAGGTCATATATCCGTATGAGGAAATCCTGTTTGAATTACATACATTGTGGTTCTAACTTGTAGCTATAATCAACTTAAACGGCATATTACCCGGAATGGACCAAATAGGCCTAACGCAACAAAAGAATGATTCCAATTGAGATCTCTGGAAGTGATTGGGCATCAGCTAGATTTGGTCTGACAGGCTTCAAGGTGGTTACATCAGGCTTTGAGTTGTTTTCTCCATCGGGCTAAAGCGGAGAACGGGCAAGCTAACAAAAAACAGGGCTAGATGCCACACCACAATGTTGTGCAACTGACAAGAAAACACAGGGATTTTGATAGGCTTCTTGAATTGTGCTTAAAAAGTCATTCACAAGCCACATTTTGTCTGTGTTTTTGCAGCCTTGAGAGAGTATTGAGAAATCCAACATTTGATTGTGTTTCACTTTCCCACTGAGAGTAATGACAAAAACAGACCACCAAAATGTGAGGTAAAACTGTATTACAAATGGATTTCTGGATCTTCATTTTAAATATACTCTAATTGATAAGCTGTAGTCTGGAGCACAAGTCCGCTTGTTATAAGTGACTTTGGGTTGGAAAAAAATCATAGTTGGGCTTGTTTAATTGACAGATCCTCTATAGCCTATATTATGCTTTTTCTGCACATTTCACATTGGATGCATTTAGGTTACCATTTTACATTTTGCAACATCAAACACCCAATATTGATCTAATACTTGAACTTGATGAGAAACAGTCTGATTAGACTCTCCTGTCTCACCTGTCCCTGTTTCAAGACAGGAACAAACCATTTGTGCCGGTTCTCTGGGGTTTCTGGGGTCTCCAACCATTTGTCAATTTTTCTGGGATATAAACAAAGACTAGACCGCCTCACAGCCTTCTCCAATCAGATGTTGTTAAATGGTGGTGGCAACAATGTCCTCTGGGTGCGTTTGTTGTCAGTGCAGGAGCACTTTGTGGTTTGCCCAAATTTAATTTATGACATCATAAATTGATCAATCTGTTTTCAGCTCTTGGGGGGGGGACTATAGATCAACATAATGAATTACCGGTACTCAAACAGGCATGAATGAAAGAAAACACAACTTTGGGAAGATGATGATTAAAAGCTCAAAACAAAATATAGGTCCATTGTGTTCCTTCCCTGGCCTCTACAGCAACATCAAATCAAGGGAGGGAGCCGGGACTAAATTTAAATAAGAGTAATGGCTTACATTACATATAGGGTCAGATCAATATGAATCCATTGGTCATTTTTAAAAACAATTTCCTATCTTAGGAACCCTCCGGATTTACAACAGATACATTTTATTGTCCCATCAGGGCAATTACATTTTTTAAATAGTATTTATGATTGCAAAGCTCACCCTGTAGCGAAAGAATCTCTGCTGTGCCCCTGGTCTGGGAACAGTAATATATTGAAGTAGTAGCATTATTAGCAGCAGGGGTATAGCAGTGCAGCTAGTGCAATTGAACTGGGGTCCTAGAGAGTAAACTAGATGTACACTTTTAGGGTAGATTTAAAACATGCATTTTTATATTATATACATATATATATTAATTAGGCACTGAAAAAATGATATTCATAAATCTAGGACTCTGTGGGACCTAAAAACAATCAACCAATAGTAGACCTTGAAGGTAAGGCTGCGTAAATCAGGAAGTATTCTGGAATAAAGAAGTGCTCTGTTGTACACATTAGCTCTGACGCTAACTAGTCGTACAATAGCTGAGAAAGAAAATTGAAGCAAATATCTGCAAAAGAAATACTGTTTTCAAATGTCTATGTGAAGTCAATATAAAGTCTCTGTGGAGTCTATGTAAAGTCTATGTAAATTATATGTGAAGTCTATGTGAAGTCTATGTAAAATCTATGTGAAGTCTATGTGAAGTCTATGTGAAGTCTATGTAAAATCTATGTGAAGTCTATGTGAAGTCTATGTGAAGTCTATGTAAAATCTATGTGAAGTCTATGTGAAGTCTAT
>JAVQKC010019897.1:0-14660 GCA_036025475.1 Philypnodon macrostomus
ATCTGTTTGCAATGACCCTGTCTATTGTTTATTGTTTACATGCATCTCTTTTTGTGAAGCCCTCTGAGGCAACTGTGTTGTGATATAGGGCTATACAAATACAATTGAATTGAATTGAATTGGTTGGAGGCTGCATTTTCTCTCCGTGCTACTGGGGGTTGTCTCTGCCAAAGACATTCATGTCTATTGAATGAACGTGAGATTAAATCATTGTCTGTCTATGTGTCGGCCCTGCATTGTTCAAGATGCACATCACCTAAGTTCCAAAGTTGGGGGAATGAATAAACATGTGGTCAGAAAGAGAGGAATGCTGATTTTGGCTGGGATAAGTATTGGCAAACCAACTATTTCTCATTTTCTTCCTGACCCTAAAACTTCCTTCCAATATAAATCAGCTACAGTAACTTTATCTGTCATTTCCACTTTGTAACTGACTTGTTCCAGCTCTGATGTGATTTATTTGGATGTGATTACTATTGACTGGCATGACATGGCATAAAAAATCCTCACCACTCAGCTTGGCGTCCCCATCGCTGCCAGTTCAGCCTTTTAGCTCGATGATGGCCCATGCTGCCAAGTTGTAGCGAACACCCTGGTCTTGTACACTGAGAGGGAGCTGGCTGGAGAAATGTTCCGCACTTCTGTAAATGTGGCTACGTACGCTGCTGCCAAATAAACGCTCGGCCTGCCCTCTGCCAGAACTGAGTAATGATCCAAACGCATTCTTGTTCACCCCTGTTTGAAAAATCCAACATCTATGACACTAAAGTCCACCTGCATTGGACTTGTGCAGACCATAGGGGCTTATTTATAGACACTTTCAAAGTTTGTAAACAGAATCTTCTTCATTCCAGAATGGATCCAACTGGACGGAGGAAATTAGCACTAACCACTCTGCTACATGCAGGTAGTGTCAGTGCCTGGTTAGGAAACATTAATGAATGTACCTCTACTCAATGTACAGATTAGTTAGCATTTTGGCTGGAGGCGAAATTCTTGATTTTTAGGTCACTTTTGCCTCAAACCAAAACGTCTTCCTGAGACACGCCCCCGTCATTACGGCAACGGCAGTGAGCACTTCATGGAAAGTCAGATAGCCTGCGTTTTAAAATGGTGGTGTGAAAGTAAAGATTTATGAACCATAAAAATGATATATATTTTGATCTATAAGTCACACCTGACTATAAGTCGTAGGACCAGACAACCAGAGACCACTGCCTATGTCTATATTGGCACCTCTCGGTCTGTTTGCATTAACTTTGTGTGTTCCATTTGAGTTATTGGTAGTGCTTATGCCTGTTTACATTGTGGTTTCAAACTTGGACAGACTTCGTTTTCAATTGCCGGTTTGTGAAAAAAAAATTATGGAGTGGCTCTTCATAAAATAATGTTGAAAAGCCCACTGACATTTTGCCATATTCACATCAGGTGTAGTCTGTTTTTCTAAATTCAAAGATTGTTTTATCTGCCCTTGTTCTATGATGTAATCTGTCATAATTATTAAACATCAAATCAAACGTTGCAGGTTACCACTTTACCCAATAGTAGTCCAGTTTTACTTTAGTCCTTCCCCTGGCCTCTGCAGTCTACAGAGATGAAATTGGAACATGGAACATTTTAGTAAGAATTTCTGGGTGGCCTAAAATCAGCCTTTCCATCATCCCACTTAAGTACTTAGGTTAAATTTAAAGTGTGCCCTTCTTTAGACCTGGCACCTAAAGTGTGCACTAAGTGACTGGAGGGTGTCCAGACTTAATGCAAGGTGTAAATACAAAGAATGACTCAGGGCTTTCATTGAAATGCTCTTGCACTAATTAGATTAACTAAACAAAGTGTTCATTCTATACTGTAGTCATAAATTACAAATAGCTCAGTAAAAGTTCAATTTTAGCGTGCATTTTCACAGGAATGTGGTTTGTCTCTGTCCTGTGACTACCTGGCCATTGTTGAGTGTATACCCCGCTTAAAGACCATAGGTGCTGGGTTAGGCTACAGTCACACTTGCTTTGATTGGAAGCAGTGTGCTCAAAAAGAATGAAATGCTGGTTTTAAAGTAAGCTGAAAAATGCACCAATCGACTCGGGTCACATTGCATAAGATTGCCTACGCAAATTGAAGTTAAGGTGGGACACTACAGGTAATAGTATTTTTGGAATTTCTCAACGGGGCATCTTTCAACTGGAAACACAGAAAATGTACAATCTACTCAGCGTTTGTATATTATAACATTTAATCAACCTGCATCATAGATTGATCTGGTACATTCTAACTTCATTCTAATTAGATATTTATCTTGAAAAAAGTATGCAATTCAAGTACTTTTTACACACATAATGCCTAATTCTGTTATGGAAAGTTCCAAATTGATATTTCGAAATTTGAACATTTCTCCTATTCACCTGCATTAATTTGAAAGTGTATTCATTAGGAAATGCTTAGTAAAAGTATACTTTTAGCACTTTCCCTGCACAAATGGACCCTTGCTCTGTCCAGTCCTGAAGTACAACCCAATGGTGGCTGGCTCAGTATTGGAGCTTGTGGAGAGTGAATATCTTATTGGCGGTGAGGTCTGGATGAATGATGGATACTGCCCTGAGAGGAAAGACTGATGGACTACAGTTATTTTGTGGAAATGATGAAATGGGATGTTACTCACTCCATATCAGAGATGTTATATAGGCTGTGTTGGAGGGATTTTTACACTGTTGGGTGTGTATACTAAAGGGATTGACTGAAGATTAACCAAGGTTACTCAGCAATAGCATCTATTGAGATTATTCTCAGGGCTAACACTGAGGCATACACAGGTGGCTAATCATTGGTGGTCACAAGGTTTATTTAAAAAATAAAATAATTTATGGCCAGTTTAGTTTATAACTGGAAGGTAGAAGATACTTGGAGAGAACCCACAGTAACACAGGGAGGACATCCATATTACAGCAAGACCGATCATGGTCACGATTGAACCCACAACCTCCTTAAGTGAGAGCCAAACATCTGCTTCTGTGAATTACTTTGGAGGATTTTAATCATCTCAAAATGTATATTTTTTTATTCTTAGGAATTGTGGGTGACTGAAGCCTATACCAGAAACTATGGGGTTACACTCTGTACAATGCCTAGTTAGTTTCAGGGCTGGCACAGAGACATACACTGACAGATGACAATTCATATCTCTTCGGGTGGTGGGAAAATCTGAAGTACCTGGTGAGAACCTATTGCAACGTGGAGTGGACATGCAGACTCCACTTAGTGTTTATTACCAGCCTGAAAATCAAACCCATAAGAGCCACCTGCTCTGACATAGGAGCACTTTCCAATCCATATTTTACTTCTCTACAAGCTTGAAGCAAAATTAGCTTTGTCATAGCCAAATGTTTATCCTCGTGTTAGCTAGATACTGTTGGCGTAAGAAAACGAACATTGGATTTTTTTTCTTGTTGGCGTAGCTCGTCACATTTGTTGGCTTTGTAAATACAGCAATTGATTTTCGCAGACATTTTTTGCAGCTTGGGAACATTACATTTTTCTACTCCTGGCTTCCAGAAAAAGGCATACAAGAAAAAGACAACTGATCCTAGCGATTTTGTGCATGCAGCGGTATATCATTAGGCCATCGGGACAGCTGTGCAGGGGCGGACAGGCTGACTCACTGGTCCAAGCGCCGATTGCAGAACACTTGTTATATGGCACAGGACTCAGATTTTCACATATTCAAACGTGGGAATATCTCATCAAGAAA
Source organism: Philypnodon macrostomus (assembly GCA_036025475.1). NCBI lineage: Eukaryota > Metazoa > Chordata > Actinopteri > Gobiiformes > Eleotridae > Philypnodon > Philypnodon macrostomus. Next base: position 3,743 of record JAVQKC010019897.1, read on the forward strand.
GTTTTCTGACAGTTAAGAGGAGATCAGGGTAGCTTTGGTTACATAGTTTGGTGCATGGAACCTTGGCATTTCTACTGTGCAATTTAATATCATACCATTGCACCGTCTCTTGGAGAAATATTCAGTTTTTACTTTTAATATATTTCGGGTCGCATTTGTTTGTGATATATTTTTACAATGATTGGAGTACAATGGCTTGTGACCCTAATGCAAGGCACAAGGCAGACAATATAGACATTGAAATTTGAATGCAAACAACGAGAGACCAGACTAACGTCAAGTTGTCCAGGCTACAGTTTGGTATGTCCACTTCTTGCTCTTCATACTACTTCAACTGAGTCTTCTACAGAGGTTCTTATCAGCTCTTGGCACATGGATCCTGCTGGGGGACATGTCTTCTGTTCCACTCGTCTGGACTCTTAAAAAGAGGACTGAAACTCCCTGGATTGGCCGCTTTGAGCCACCTGCCCGGGGACTATGGCTTTGATGGGGCTGTGTGTGGTGTAAATTTAGGCTACACCTCTCCAATCTCACTGTACATGTACTTGGTTTTCAGAGTTCTTCCTCGGTGCTCATAGTAGATGCTGAGGGATCGTTATGAAATAATGCCCCCTGGCTGTATGACTTGTGTGGCTGCAGCCTGGCACACCATGCTGATATGAAGGCCTAGGGCAGCACTTAGGCTGGAGGCTAGTGTTGGAAGCTCACATGTTTTGACAGATAAAAAAAAATATACTGGAGCATGGCATCTCCATAAGTTTTTATCTTTTCACACAAACTTAAATTCATTACCTGACCTACTTTATTTTGCTTCCCAAAAATATAAATGTCACTATGCTATATGGACGACACAGTCAGAATAGAGCTAACATTAAATCAGATACATCAGCCAAAAATAAATGTAAAAATATGCTAAACTGGAGTGTTGTCATTTAGCATTGTACTAAAAAACTGAAAGAAGTCAGTACTTGGAAAAAAGTATTAATTTAGAAATATTTAAAATAAGAGAAGGCCAATTTAGCAGCTCTGCATGTTTTTGTAGCATGAACTGTCAAGAATCTAATCAAAGTTCAGATGAAAGAGGTCCCACCAATAGGGGTGGAATTTATCGATATTGCCCTCGATTCACTGTCTTGTTGGCATACTGCCTGCTATTTTTTGCCCCATCCCAAGCCTTAATGTGTCTTTGTCTTCTGCAGTGGTCCGAAATGGCAGATTTGAAGGTTTGCCCCTGTGCTTGCTCCAGTTGTTTCTTTTCCACATTCCGTCTTATGTTTTTTTGTTCATATATTGAATGATCTCCCAGTTTGTCCGATGTATGTTCTATTGCATGCTGGGCAGGGGATTTCGTGGGCATATTGCATAATCAATTCAATTCAATCTTAAGCCTATTTTCTTATCAGCTCTGGCCTATGGCTCTCTGCTAGCAGACATGCCTTTTAAAATAAGCCCACACAAAATGATATTACTGTATTTTCTGAGACATTATTGTTACTTTGTAGGTTGAAATGATAAACTTATTAAATTATTGTGTTTTTGGTCTACAAATATGGTCACTTCAATATAAAGTGCTAACTCTGTAAACAACTAAAGATTGTGTACTATAGCCCATGCTTATCACCCATTAAATAAATATAACTTCTACATAAGTGTTCTACAAAAACATCTCATCATTACTTGATGTCCCCTTTATCTCTGCTCCTTAAATTTGTAGTGTTTCATTAATCTAGTCCCTCAGAACACCCCCCTTCAGTGGTATGCCCCGCTGGCAGCCGCCTCAGGCCACGACCCTGGGCTAATCAACTCCCTTCTGCCCTTGGGCGCACCCCGCTCCCTATACCCTTACCACCACAAGAGCACTGCTGCCTGTCAATCACCCCTGCGGTCCCTCTGTGAAGAATGACCCACTGGCATCTTCACTATGGCAACACCAGTCCCAGCAGAGCAACACTGTCAGAACTATAGACATGCTTTCATACCAACCATGTCTTATGAATCATGCATCTTTGCCATTTTATTATATTTTATTTATTCCCAATGTCAGTTCGGGGACAGCTGTGCATTCACAATTCTATCCCTAAAACAATCCGAAAACCTATTGCAGCCTGACCTAGCATTTTCAGCACCCTAAACAACAGCAGAGCTACCCGGTATAGTAATAAATTAGGCTTATTAAACTAAAAAGATGCTAAAACAGGACTAATCAAGGTCTAAACCAAGCAATGAAATAGAAAATGTTACAAATAACCAAAGAAAAAGATGGCCCAAGTCTGCCCAAAACCAGGACTAAATCAGATCTAAACCACCTTGACTTCCCTCCCACCATCCAAAAACATGTATGTGATAAGAGACTGATGACTCTAAATCACTCATTGCCAGCGTCTATCCCACCTAAGGCCCATAAGCTCCAGTTACATCGCACCCACTAATTCTTCAGGTCTAGACATAACATGGGAAATAATACAGAAAAATCCAATACTAGGTCAAAAACGTTTCAAACCCGGACTAAACTAACGCTAAACCAAGGTCAAAACCATGACTAAAATCTGTTTAAACACGGTGGAAACTGTGTAAATCAGGTCTGACAAAACATGGCTAAACCAGCACTAAACAAGGTCCAAGCCAGGGTTAAACCAGGTCTAAATCAGGGCTAACCCAGGTCTAAATCAGGACCAAACTATGACTAAATCAAAACTTGGACTAAACTATGTAGGTCTAAACCAGGTATAAATCCTTATCTTTTTAAAATCATGACAAAAATGGCTATAAACTAGACTAATACCAGGTCTAAAGCCATTCTAAACCAGGTCTAAATTTAAAACATAGTGAAACCAGCACTAAACCAGGCCTGCCAAGTCTAAACCAGTTTAAAGTAGCTTCAAACCAGTACAAACAAGCAAGTTAGGTCTAAAAACAAACCAGGTCTAAACTTGAGAGCTAAATCTGAACTAAATCAAGTGAAAACTGTATAAACCAGAACTAAGCAAAGTCTAAACTAGCTTCAAATCTGAACCACATTACTGTATATCTTATAAGTATTCTAAATCAGGTCTAAATCTTAACAAAAACGGGAGACTAAAAACTAACTAAAAACCAGCACAAAACAAGGTCAAGTCCAAACTAGCTTTAAACCAGAACTAAACCAGGACCGAGCAGTTATTTACCCTAATCTTATTCCACACTGCCTCTAACTCTGCATAAGTATGAGCTGTGCAGATGGGACCCTCTCAGCTTGACAAATGCATGTGTGTGAGAGATTAGTTTGACCAAATATATGCCCAGTTATAGAGTGCCCAGGCCTGCTTTCAAATGTAAATATTGATTAAAAGTCCTCCCTCAAGCCCCGTGGTGGTGGCTGAAGCTTCAAGTGTTTGTTCTTCAGATGAAAAATAAAATGGAGTTATAAAATATGGGGCTTTTTGTCAATCTGACCTTCAGTTTGAAAGACAAGGGAGCCGTTTCCAATGACGTTTAATTGACTTTGAGGACTGCAGTCGCCCCATGAGGAGGATCTATCGAGGCAGACAGAGCAATAGTTTATTATAGCTTCATAAATCATGGACATAGTGATATCCAATAGATGGAAGGTTGGGGTTTTTATTGTGATTTCTTTCTCTCGCAAGCCTATATCCTATATATCTTTGTTAGTCTGGTCTCTCGTTGATTTCATTCAATTTATAATAAACCGATCAGAAACACGCTAAAAAGCCACACAAGCAGCACACAGCTTGTAAACACGTTAGCAAAGTTTGAATATGACACGTCCAAACAAAACGCACCCTGCGGTGGCTCGTAAACAGCTCGTGAGTGGTCCATCAACAAAATTGCTGAGAAATTATTCACTATGAGCAAGGGACAAAGAAAAAATAGTCGGAGATGGTATACCAGACTGAAAGTGTCCTTGAGCACACATTCAAGTTCTAACTATACAACTAGGCTAACAAAGAGTCTGTTGCTAGCAGTTTTAAAAAGAAACTGAATTTCATGGAACTATCTTTTGAAAACAAGTGACATTGCATTTTCATATTAAGGTGGAAGAAAGTAAATATAACTGAGAATTTCCTATGGTTTTGACAAGACAAGGAGTGCTTTGGTTCCGAGTGGGTGAGAGGGTTCCTGCTATTTTCATATGCACTTTAGGCTGTAGATTGGCAAGATATGGCTGCTACATCTTTGTCAGTCTGCCCCAGGGCAGTTATGGTATCAGTGTGTGACTCTAAATGTGCCTAAATGTGCCTAGAAAAACCTTATTGAAATCAAATACATTCAATTGAATCTTAATGGTTCTCAGGTTGTTCAGTACCCCTTCTAAGCATTAGAGAAATCAATGATAAGTCAATTGTTGTGTGTTCTATGTATTCATGTATTCTATTGTCTTTTTGGGTTGCAGGTGATCCTCATCCTGACCAAGTACTACCACGCTGACTCCACCAAAGTCCTGGAGAGCTCTCTGTGGAGGTAAGCCGAGCATTTACCCCACTTCTCTGTGTCATGTTCGGGCTTAGACTGTTCTTGTTTGGTCTGGTGTCACTTTTAGTCTGGTTTATCTGTCCTGGGCATGCTTGTTCACGGACACACTGTGATACTGGCCTCTCGAATGGACAGCAGTGAGAGTGGCTTGGATGGGGCCTATAGCATAGCCAAAGTGGGCATCTGTTAGGGCAGATACCATATCAGTGTGGCGCAGGGCGGGATGATGGCCCCCGACAGAGCCAGGGAAACGGGTCAAGTCTGCCTCGCAGGGCTGGAGACGGGTCCTCTGTGCCAAAAATTACTTCACACTTTAGCCTTGCTTTGGAGATTCAGTACATCCACATTATCAATTCTGCCATGCTTCATGGTATACATATCTGAACACAAAGATAGGATAGTAGGTTGTAGGTAATTGTTAGTGTGACAGTCCACTCTTTCTAGTTCATACTGCTGTTGTGTCAACCAGCAAGACACATTGCTTGAATATATGAATGTTTTGAAGTTGGTGGTGTGGTATACTTTAACAGTGTGCCCCAGGGATGAGGCCACAGACAGGCCATACAAAGGGGAAATACAGCAAATTCAACCCCGCATATAATCCGTTTTACTTGGTGACAAAGTATTATGGCTCAATCGTTTATACCAGTTCAGATTTCAAACTCTGTCTTTGTATCACTGTGAAATTTGCATATTGCAAAATGTCTTTTTTTAAATTTAAACACTAAAATATAGCATAACTGAGATCAATGAAACACTTTCTCTGTCAGTACACATCATGATTTACACATTTTCCTATGATGATGATTGTGAAGATGCTGATAACCAACGTATTGTACTGTAAATATACACTTTTGTCGGCAAAGGTAAATATGTATATAATATAGTTAAAACTGTGATAAATTATTTTCGGACAAGGTATTACATTAAAGCTGTAGTCTGGAAGTTTCCTTATAAAAATAATGCTTTACCAATAGTAGTCAAATTTGACTTTAATCTCTACTGCAACATCAGTTGAGAGTTTGTGTTGCTGCCACACCAGTCAGAATCCCAACTACAAGTGGTAACCCTGGTAACTGTGATTGGATATTGCTGTAAAATGGCCAGAGGAGGGACTAAAGTAAAAATGATGGTAATGGAACATTACATACATACAGACAGTAGTGAGCCCACCAGGGAGAAAAGTGGGGAGTGACATTTGTGGCGAGCCAGATTCGAACTTTCAACACCAGGGCGAGCATTTCAAGCTCTGAATATGGGCTGCATGCTCTACCGACTGAGCTGAACCGCGACCCCAGATTGTACATTTTTTCTGGACTACACAACCATTAATGTCCCTGCATACTCACCAAAACACCACAACTGTCTAACCCTATCTCAAGAACATGCATATAAAGCCCTATAGATACACATTGGTAAATATATTGAGTGCCTTTGCCTCTCAATAGCACATCAGATCAGAAGGCCCATGGTTCATGAAGTCGGTCGCCCTGAAAACTTTGTGCTGCCACGGTGATGTACCACCTGCCACAGCTCCACGACAAGGCCATTCATCTAACACACATCTGCCTTGTTTGATCCCCGCCACGCTGCCTGCCACTTCAAACACTATAGACTGGCCACCATTGTTGCCAATCTGACAGCTAATGCCTATATGTATTGCAAGTCAAGCTTAAGTAATGTAATTCAAGTTTTTTGGCTTTTTTAAAATGCTTTTGCCTGATCACTTCTGATTTGGTGCATAACCATATCTAAAGTTTACAAAGATCTAAAAAAAAATAATAAATAATAAACCTCTATCTCTTCTCTAACAATATAAAAGCAGAATATCTCACAAGAAATATTCAGCAAACTCAAATTACTTGTATTAATTCAGTAGTTTTACAAACCAGTCTCAAAATCTGGGGAGGGGGGGGGAGTCAGTATCTTGCCCAAGGACACTCCATCAGGATCAGAGAAGTCATGATTAAACGTCCAACCTTCTAGCAATTGAGCCTCCTTCAATGTTGATAATTTAAGTGTCAAGTTAGTAATGTAATAGCAACCATATACATTCTCACAGCTATTGCCGCTGATGCTAATTTCATGGTAATTCACAGACTCTGAGAGGCAGCTGGTTGAGGTATTGTGATGTTCTGATGTATATTTAAATCCACCATTTGTCCTGTTTGGGGTTTCCTTGAGTGGCCATCCACCGCTGTCACTATGAGAATTATTCATCGAGCTCAACAATTAAAACATCAGCAGCCGACGGGAGAGAGAGGGTGCATAATGCATGGGACCTCCAGGGAGAGTCAGTCAGCCCTAATGAGAGAACAGGCTTTGAAGTCCTTAGCCCTCTGAGGTGAATGAAGTATCACCATCAGGCACGCTTTCTGCCTCCAAGACTTTGAAATTAAGACGCCACTATGAGCTATGTCTGTCTAGCCTAAAAGTTTTATTGTATTCATTTCATTTTGGGACTAAAGTATAACTGGAAGGTCAGAGTAACAGTGAAGTGGACAAAGAGCATTTGAAAATATTTTGGGGATTATCACTACCATACTGACACGAGAAGTACTCTACAGCCTACTAGAAAACAAGCCTAATGTGCATCTTATAGAAACATCCTTAGAAGAACAACTTTCCCCCTGATTTCCCCTCGTATTTTCATGTCAATCAAAGCAACAACAAAAAAAAGATTATGCTTTTTTTTTCTTCATTTAAACATTGAATCATTTCTTCTTGATTTGAGTCCATTATTCATTCACACCACAATCACACACTGGTGGCAGAAGCATGGCTGCCATTGTGTCCTGCCGCATCCTGTAGTTGGGACACAACGACGATATGCGCTCAGTAGGCGACTCAAACCGGCGACTCGACCCGGCGACTCGACCCGGCGACTCGACCCGGCGACTCGACCCGGCGAGTCGACCCGGCGATTCGACCCGGTTGCAGGGTGAGCACCAACCCACTGCCGCCCCAATATTGTTTTATTAATTTGCTAATCTGGACATTAACAAAATGACTTAATGGCACAAAAAATACTAATATAATATGGCCCCTTTAAACACCAACAAATCTTATTCATCTTGTTTCATCTCCTCCATGTTCCATCATTGGTCTTGTCGTAGTTGCAGGGCAGTGGTTTGTTGTCTTGTCCATGGCTGAGGTGAATTGGAGCAGTTAGAGGTCTGGACCCCTGATGTTAAGACACACTTACCACACTGATGTCCTGCTGAGAGAAGGGAGTGTGTGTTTACTACAGTTTCTTTTGAGGACCTTTGGGCACGTCAAGACTGGAATATCAAATAGTCCAAAAGAGGTGGTCAGTTAAGTGACCCCCCAAATTGAAATTGAAGTTTTAAAATTATATTTACAGTGTTTATTTATTTTTCTACAATTTATATTTGTCTATAAAACACATCATAATTCATAACTTTAGAAATAGCTAGAAATCTTGACATTTAGAGTTGCCTGTTCACCTATACATGTCTTTGGATGGTGGGTGGAAGAAATGGGAGCCTACAGCCATACAATCCTTTTGTTTTTGTTGGTTTGGTTTTGGGAGACAAAAGGAAAAGCCCTGTGCAATAAGAAATAATCCCATGTACCCAATAGGAGCTTTTTGGCACTATACCTGTATTGTAGGCTGCTGTCCAGATGTGCAGTGTAAATACAGATGTGCAGATGTGGGGATGATGATAGTGTGTGGTAGTACATGTGAAAAAGGTGATGCTGGATTAGTCAAAGAGGAAGAGATTTGCACTGGCAAAAATAGCTTTTTATGAAAACTGCATTTTTTGTTAATCTTTAACTATGTATTTACATGGTGTATTTAGTTTGTTCTTCTGAAGGTTTTTTACCTGCTACTCCTGCTACTACGGCTACTACTACTGTTGCATGCTAATAAATAAAAGGAAGATAAATTTGAGCCTTGCATGTTGAGTGAGATCCATCATGACTTCAGTGATAAACCCTCTCAAGTTTGGGACTATGGAGAACTTGACAAGCAATAACATCATTACACTAGTAAACATTATACACAGTTGGGTATTTTTTATATATATTAGATAGATCGATCGATCGATAGATAGAGTTCGTTAGAAAGCACCACTACTACCAATAAAGGCACCATCATTACTAGAAAATTTTATGAAGTGCATATGTACCAGTTTTATTATTTTAATTGAGACTCTCCCCTGTCCTCTACAGCAACATCAGATCAGAGTGTGTTGGTTACCACTTTGACCAATAGTAGAGTTTTACTTAAGTCCCTCCCCCTGACCTCTACACTACAGCCAACCTACTTTACATCATAGAACAGGGCTGGGTAGTCAATTATATGCTTTTATTATTATTATTTAACTTCCAGAAACCGCCTTCAACTCAAAAGCGTGCTAACAAAGTCTCTGTAGCAATAGCTGAAGATGCAGTATGATTCTGCTCCCCAAGTGCCATGTGTTAAATTATTTACATCAGTAGAAAACATTGGCCGCTCTCATGTTAGTCCCTGGGCTTCCATATGTGCTCCATTGACTATAATCAGGCACATGCTAGCAGACGATTGGTGTGCGAGTGGGGGGGATCTATAATTCATGCCATGTTCACAGGTCTTTGAAGAAGCAGGGGGTTGGTAGCTTGGCTCTGGGGGGCATTGCTGGACCATTAGAAGAGACGAGGCAGAGAAGATTGGGTTAACATCGCCAACGTATTGCACTTTGACAACCCTTATATGCATTTGTAAACAAACGCTCTAAGGCCATACATCTTGTCCAGAAAGAAATATTTTGCAAGTTAACCAGTTTCATTGTTTATTCAGTTTTGAATTTTGAATTTATAAGATTGCAGTTTCTTGAAGTTAAAATCAAGTGAAAGCAGTAGTAGATCTGACAAGTACATAATGCCAGTTGTCTAGCTTCATCTGAGCTAATGTCATAAGTCTTTTTTTTTTTTTGTCTACAGGCCATCCAGGCTAGTGTTACACAATGAATAATACTTTCGCTCCATGTTTTATACTGTTTTTAATTCATTTCAATTTATATTTTTTTCCTCTACTTATTTACTATAGATTTGAAATTTCAGGGACATTTATAGCAACAGGCCTAAAGTAGATGCAATATGTGAACAATCTGAGCAGACAAAGTGGCTAGTTGGACTGAATGTGTTAAAAATGCATTAAAATCTACCAGCAAGTGGCTAGTGTATGTTTTATGTTAAGCCCTGGAGTTAGATATAGCTATGTACTATGTTCCCCTCACTTTTGTCGCTCCACTGCATTATCCGTCTTTTTTGGCACCCTCTCTTCTTATTGTAAAGAATAAATAATAATGCATCAGTTATACATTTTCTAGACACTTATTTGCATTATCCATTCACTCCCTGTCCCCCGTCACACCCGGTTAGTGCAAAGCTATCTAGCCACAGCTTCCCTGGGGCCACGGATGCATGTCTACCATTCTACGGCCTCTCCGACCAACACTAAACCCCAATTGCATACAACATTCATACATAAGCAATGTGGATTAAGTGTCTTAACATTATGTACAGTTTCAAGCAGAGTCAAACTGCCAACCCTCAGGTTATAGGACAACCACTGAGCCACTGCTGCCCCATCTCAATTTCATTGGTGCATCTAAACTTATTATTTACTTGCATTTCCACTTTTATATGCCACACTTATGTACCCTTACACAGAATGAGTGAAGTTTAGAGTTACTTATAGGGATTTTTCAGCTCAACAGGAGATGGCAACTCGACCTAAAGAGGACACGTCCATACATCTCCATTCTCCTCCACTCCTGATGTAGTCTAAGTAGAACAAGGACACTTCATATTGCTAAGGATGCTTGGTTCCTGTGGGAGAGCAGATCAGTGTTGCAGCTAAACACTTATTAATTGAGTCCTCTTGTTTTAATGATGTGCGTCTGGAAACCTGCCAATGCACACAGAACACCAGCCTGCTATTTCTGCCTATTATCCATGGTTACGGCACTTTTAATATACACACATCATCTTTTTTATAGCTCACATGAGAAAAGACATTAACAAAAAATGTCAACATTCAAATGTGTCAAATAGTGTTCAAATGTACCATGCTACAACCAAATCATACTGCTGTTGTGTGGGCAAGACGCGTAACCCACCTTGCCTATGTATGAATGTGATGGAGTGTTTAGTGGTGGCTGCAAAGGCTGTAGTATGGTTGTCCCACCTACTTTTTTTCCAAAATGGGGTGTGGTCCCTTGTTCATAGCGACTCATTACGCGGTGATTTCGTGGATGGACCAATCAGCCGCTGTGTTTTGTTGACCATGTCGTATACAAACCTTGCTAATGTGACTTCCTTGTTTTCAACTACAGATCAGATTAAAATCTATACCAGGGCTAGCCTGGGCAGCCGCGACAAACTATTTCCCTATTCTGTATAGCTCAGGGGTGTCCAAACCACAGGCCATAGTTTGGAC
>JAVQKC010019932.1:0-18229 GCA_036025475.1 Philypnodon macrostomus
TGAAAGAAGAATGCAGCTTTAGGGAATTTTCTAAATTTGGCAAAAACATTCTTCACAAACATCCAGACAAATCAAAAAAGTGATTAAGGTGCTCGTTGGTGACAGTTGTAGCAGACGTACGGGGCAGACGTATGGGGCAGACGTATGGGGCAGACATATGGGGCCGTTTCGGCGATATACACCTTGCTGTCGGGGACGACAGCACAGGCATCCAGGCTTTTTTTTTTTTACTTTACGCTGGCCCAATATAGACCTATTATAGTCCTTGTTTTTTCTTAAAGTTGTAGTCTGTAAGTTTCCTAAAATAAAAAAAGTTAAAAAATTGTAATATGCTTTATTTGACCCTATTCTATGATGTAATCTGTCCTTTTATTTTATTGTCCAATTATTATTTTATTTTAGGCCCTCCCCTGGTCTACAGCAACATCAGATCAGAGTTTGCGGGATACCACTTTAACCAATAGTAGTCGAGTTTTTAGGCCCTTCCCTGGATTCTACAGATTACAGACAACCTACTTTACATCATAGATCAGGCTCAGATAGTCAATTTCAAGCATTTTCTATCGTCTGTTTGGAACATTTTCTTTTTTTTAAAAAAAAAAAACTTAAAATACTTTTTAACTTGGTAATGCATTTATCTGGGGTAATTGCTCCTGACCTCCTGGGGCAGTCCTAGTTTAGAGTAATTTTAGTTTTTACAAATGGGACTTGATAAGCGAAATATTTTAGGAAGTGTTATGGACTTAACCACTTCCTACACTAACTGTTGTCTTTCCCCTCCACAGAGTCTAGAAGCTTCTATCCAGGGTCTCCGCATCATGTGAAGAACTGAATGAATTAATAGACGCTGCAGCCTCACCCCTCATCTTCCCTCCCTCACCCCTGCCTCCCCTCTGCCGCTCCAGCCAGTAACACACACAACTATACAAAATGTCCACTCAAGCGCTCACAAAACGAATATGATGCACTCTTAAATTCTTTAACACACACTTCTCACAATTCCACACTACACTCACTAAACAGACGTGTGACTTCACTTTTTGTTATAAGTTTTAATATGAAGGCTAACCGAAGTGGGACAGTCCTATTAAATGTGATGTGAAACGTGTTTTTATGTTCTCTCTAACCTCCTGTACCAAAACACTACGGTGCGTTTTATCCAAAAAAATAAATACAATCCTGACTATTCCACCTCAGAACAAACCTCACCTTAAACTCTGAAAAATGAATAGAAGTTGAATTCTCAGCATTGATATTATGATAGAGAGAGTTTATGATGTAGGTTGGCGTCTGATGGTGGAGTGGGTATGCAGCTGTCTGAACGTGTGCGGAGTCTCTGTAGGCTCTGTAGCTACTTCACTAAAAAATTTACAAAGATGAAGGATTTCTATGTAACTGACCATGAGGTAGATGTGACAATAAAGAGAAAATACATTTACAGTACACTACTCAGTTGACTGCTCTCATTCTTTTTTTGGAGGGGGCAGGTGAAAGGGGAAGCAAATGCACCAATCGGCTACTTTATTAAGTAGACCTAGTTTATTAGATTGCATCAAGCAAAAAGGTTTTAGTCATGCACAAATGCTAGTTACATACATCAAGTTAGGGATACAGGAGAACATTTATGAAAAAAAAAACAATTATCATTAAAGTAGAATATTTAAGTAGAACCAGGCATAGGTTATATTATAGTGACTGAGTGAATCCATTGGCCCATATTCCCCTGATGTTAGTGAGATGTAAATGTGAGTGTTATCTGCACAGCTGTGGTAGGATACATTATTGCTGCTTATTGACTGGCCTAGGGGCAGCATGTAAAGGCTGAACAAAAGAGGCCCCAAAATGGACCCTTGGGGTACCCCACAGGTCAAGGCCATTTACTACGCATTTCCTGTCCTCAAGATAGGACTTAAACCAAAAAAAGAGCAGTACCAGAATTGCCTACCCACTCCTCTAACCTTTGTAACAGCATCACATGGTCAACTGTATCAAAAGCAGCACTCAGATCCAGTAGGACTAAGACAGAGACTTTGCCAGTATCAGTGTGGATGGATGTCATTTGTGCTGTGATGGGGCCTAAAACCTGACTGAAAATCATCAAGGCAATAATGCATCGGTTTTATACATCGATTTTCACAACACTCAAAGACGCTTTACATAGTGCATTATTCATTCACTCCACAGTTACACCCTAAAGTCACATATCCCCAAAATAACTTTTTGTGACCAGTATAGTATGTTCAATAGAGAATGGTTTTAAAAATGTATATATATATTAATTGACTGACTTCCTACGGGCAAATTCCTTGTTGCAAGAGTTCTGAGACTGGTTTGAGAAGATTAAAATGTAAAAACTCTGAGCCACTATGGGTGACCTGTGAGTGTAATGAAAAGGGTGTTTTTGTTTTTGTAATGTAAAGAATTATGGATATGCCATTTAACAAAAAGCTGCAGTCTCCATTACCTGGAGCACACTGACCAATAGGTGAAGGAGCAGAGAGCGGCCTCCTTCAAGGATCCATCGTGGGAAAAGGTAGTGTGCCTGCCATTGATAGATATCCACTTCATGTTACATTGATGTTTAGTACCAACCTTCCCCTTGGTAAGTAGTCATCTGTATTTATTGTATGCTGAAAACACACAAGAGAAAATCTGGTCCCTTCACAAAGTTCTTTCACTATGCTGAGGTGCGCATACTATCATGTTTGTTATTTGTTGGGGTTATACAGTATATTTGACAGGAAATCATGGATGAAAAAAAGGATTTGGTTGCTTTATGAACGCTCCATGTACTCGACCAACTGAGTTATACCATAAAGACATCTCAGTAAGTAGGTAAGTAATTGCGATTTAAGGTAAAGCATCTAGTTGACAACGACCCACCATTGACTATAGGATAATTCTGCAATAAAATCGGCCTCAACATATTATAACTGAAATCCAACTAAATACAAGTTTCATTATACAGGCGGTGTTTGAATAATCACTGCTGCTTAAAATGCAGGAAAGAAGCTAACAAAAGGTGTCTGCTTCTCTCTGTGCTTGTACTTCCTCCTCTTTGTTCCCGCCCTATCCCACACTCTTCAGACCTCCCCTTTTTCTGCTTTTATGCTTCACAGACTTTTCCCTCCTTTTCCAGTTTCCCCCTTTTTCTGTGCTTCACTGTTATTTTTGTTTATATACTACTGCACCGACACAAAACACTTATTTTCAAATGTCTTTAAACTATTTCAGCCATTAAACTATTGGACTTAAAACCTACATAAGTTCCCGTTACCCCCCTCCCTTTTTTCAGCCTTTTTTTTTCTCTCTCCCCTGTGACCTCTCCTCCCACAGTGCTCTGAGCAGCTCTTCTCCTCTGCTCACTCTGTCGTTGGCGTTCGCGTTGACTGGCCAGAGTCCGCGAACCTCTTTTGTTTCTACCTTTTTGACCCATTTCGTCCACTTCTTCACTCTCTTCTCCAGCCTCGTAACCTAAGGGTGAGTCGCCTTACAAATATCTCACGCTTGACTGAATGCTTGACACCAACAAAGGCTTTCACACCCACTTGCATGAATGTATAGAAATGTAGGGCAAGGGAGTATAAAACCCACTTAGTACATGTAAGTACACTTCCGAGCAAGCATCCTTGTTTTAAAATGCATTTTGGTTGACTTTAGAAGATGCTTGTACCATCATTCCTGTCATTCAAATTTTGAATGTATACATTCAAGATTAGGTAACATTAGATTTACCAAAAATGGGCTGCTTTTTTCCCCTTTTTTACATTTCTACATCTTATCTTGAATTAAAAAAGGATTGCGTTCTCTTGTTAAGATTTCTGTCTTTGGTCACTTTAAAAAAAAAAGTGTTCAGCTTCACATCTAAAGATGCCTTTACCAATCTGGAATGGATTAAACTAAGATTAGATTACTTCACATTCCCCCAAATGGATCTTTTTGAACTAGTTCCTAACAAGAGGTTTAGACTTGTTTTCCGGCACTTAAAACTGTACTTCCTGGTTAATAGCTCTTTACTTTAGATTTTATTATAGTTGTTAAAGTGCCTAACTTTAAACCTCCATCATTCCTGAAATACCTATGCCAGTCTGGATTTCATTGAACCAAGATTAGATAACATTGAAAAACATTTTTCAGCAACTTTTCGGCCAGAGCATGTTTATTTTAAACTAGTTCCTATCTTTAATGTACTTCCTTAAATTAAACTGCTCACTTCTGTTTTTTTTTTTTACTTGACAGTTATCTACCCTCACACTACACTTCCTGATCAGGATTCTCCGCCCCGATTGGCCATGTCGTACCACAGCTTCCTCCTGGAACCAATTAGCTGTCATGCTTGGAACAAAGACCGGAGCCGTAAGTATTATATTATATTGAAGTTGCCATTTTTGAAAATGAAAGAACTTTTCTAACATATAGGTACGTTACATGTCACTCATCATATTCTCAGCTGAGACCACAGACATTAATACAATAACATTATATTCACCATATTTGCCAAGGCCACTTCTAGTATATTTTTGTACTTCTAATGTACAACTGTAGTTTTCAACATTAACAAGGCCAAAGTAGGACTAAATTTAAAAAATCATGTAAAAACAAAACTTTAGCGTTTAGCTAAATAATAATTTTGCGATATGTTTTGCTGTTTCATTTTAACCAATAGTAAAGCATTATATTGTGACTTGACATGAGACGCACCCCCTAGAAAAGAACAAAAAGGTGCAGGGTGATTGGCTGCCAGGTGAAAAAAGGTATTTCCTGTTTCCTGTTGTTCTTGCGTTCCGTTGGCTGCAAGAAACCACTGGCCATATTAGGAGTTTCATCTTTGCTTTGGTTTTCAGAGCAAAGCGGATGTAGTAAGTGGTTCAACTGAGTCATCCTGCTGAAGTTTCACTAGAGCAGCAGTTAAAATGTCTGGCTGTATAAGTGCCATTTTTGAAGAACAAAAATTGGCCTAAATCAGGACTAGCCCAGGTCTAAACCAGGTAATATACACAGTGATTATTAAACCTTTTTTACACCAAGTACCACTTGTCTTACCACCGAGGACATTTAAACCCGGACTAATCAGGCATAATCTAGGTCTAAATCCTCTCCAACCTCAATCTTAGCCAGTCTAACGGTTCTTCCGATCCAAAGCATTTCATTGCATTTTTTTACCCTGTGTTGAATGTGCATATGACAAATAAACTGAAACCTGAAACTAACCTAGAGATAAACATAAACCAGTTATACACCGGGACTAAACTAGGTCTAAACCACAGCACTTAACTAGGACTTAGCAGGACAAAACCAGGTTCAAGTACCTCCAGAGAGAGCCCATGTATCACCAGTGGTACCCGTACCACAGATTGAGAACCAATGATATGCAGTGTTAGATCAATGGTTCTCAATTTGTGGTGCAGTAACCATAGATGGTCTCTTACTATTTGAACTTGAATTATATCTGGTTTAGACCGCAGTGGGTCAGTAATGGTGTGGGGTGGCATTTCTTTGGGGGGGCCGCACAGCCCTCCATGTGCTTGCCAGAGCTAGCCTGCCTGCCTTTAGGTACCGAGGTGAGATCCTCAGACCCCTTGTGAGACCATATGCTGGTGCGGTTGGCCCTGGGTTCCTCCTAATGCAAGACAATGCTAGACCTCATGTGGCTGGAGTGTGTCAGCAGTTCCTGCAAGACGAAGGCATTGATGCTATGGTCTGGCCCGTTCCCCAGACCTAAATCCAATTGAGCACATCTGGGACATCATGTCTCGCTCTATCCACCAACGCCACGTTGCACCACAGATTGTCCAGGAGTTGGCGGATGCTTTAGTCCAGGTCTGGGAGGAGATCCTCAGGAGACCATCCGCCACCTCATCAGGAGCATGCCCAGGCGTTGTAGAGAGGTCATTCAGGCACGTGGAGGCCACACACTCTACTGAGCCTCATTTTGACTTGTTTTAAAGACATTACATCAAAGTTGGATCAGTCTGTAGTGTGTTTTCATTTTGAGTGTGACTCCAAATCCAGACCTCCATGTGTTATTAATTTTGAATTCCATTGATTGCTTTTGTGTGATTTTGTTGTCCGCACATTCAACTATGTAAAGAACAAAGTATTTAATAAGAATATTTCATTCATTCAAATCTAGGATGTGTTGTTTTAGTGTTCCCTTTATCTATTTTTTTGAGCAGTGTATTAATTATATGCAACCGACTATTTACAAATTCTGATTTATGTATAGATATCACAGAGGTTGTTTGCACCAATTCAGTGAGTTTAGTGTCTGTCAATGTCACTCAACAATAAATCAGCCGTGAACATAATAACGACTAATTCTGAGTCACTTGCAAATATAGCTGTACCATTAGTGTAACCAAAGAGCACCGTTAGCAATCGTGATAAGCATTAGCATCTCTAAATAGTATCATTATTTTCTCCTTCTCTTCATAGAAATAGCATTTCTTTCCAGATATTTTTTTACTTTTTACTTTTTAGATAAACACTATTAACTTCTCAGAAATTTGAACTAGTCATTTTTGCTTCTAAAACTTTGACAACAAAATGTTCACTCACAGGTGCCATGATGAAGAGTTAATCTGTCAGTGGTCATTATGTTATGCTAAACATGTTAGCAGCTATTACAGGGCTATGGTATGTTGTGCATGTGATGGAATAATAGGATTTCTGTATAATGTATGCCTTTGTTTATGTGTTGTAGAAATAGCACTGTGTCCAAACAACCACGAAGTGCATATTTACAAGAAAGATGGGACCAAGTGGACTAAGGTTCATGAGCTGAAGGAGCACAACGGACAGGTGACCGGTGAGAATCAGAACTCTTTTTATTTAATACTTGTAGTTCCTTTAGCTACTTGATAAAATGGCTTCAAATACAACATTGTACAGGGACTAAAACAAGGCCAAAGTAGGCCTAAATTAAGGGACTCAGTACTAAAACAGTGTAAAGGTTAAGGATTATTATGTCCAACTCTAGTACTAAACTGAGAAATGTCCAGGTAGCATAATAGGGGCCTTTTATCTTGATAGCACAAAGTATAATGTGACTGCTATAGCTTTCTAGTCTCATCCTTTTCTGATGTATTATTTGATTCCATCCCTGCAGGTATCGACTGGGCCCCCGACAGTAACCGTATAGTCACCTGTGGGGCCGACCGGAACGCCTACGTGTGGACTCTCAAAGACGGCACCTGGAAGCCCACACTGGTAATTCTCAGGATCAACCGCGCCGCCCGCTGTGTCAAATGGTCCCCACGAGAGAACAAGTTTGCAGTGGGCAGTGGGTCACGGCTCATCTCCATCTGCTACTTTGAATCAGAAAACGACTGGTGAGGTGTAAAATATTGTATTTTTATGACAAACTGTGAGGACAGTTTTTTTGGACAAGACTGTTTTGATACTATAGGTGGGTGTGTAAGCATATCAAGAAGCCCATCCGCTCCACCATCCTGAGTCTGGACTGGCATCCCAACAATGTCCTGCTGGCAGCTGGCTCCTGTGACTTCAAATGCAGGTAACAATGCACTTTAAACACAGTGAGAACTCATTGAGTAATGCTAGCAGAATAGTATTTCTGACCTTAAAGAGAAAAAAAAGATTTTATCTAAAAAACCCAAATCCTCATTTTAATCTGAGAGACTCTTTACACACCAATGGACTCTATAAGGAACATCTGATTTTCAGAGCATAGCCTGCTGCTAAAAATGTCTGCAATTAGCACCTTCACTCAGAAGTAAAAGTAATTTAGCTTCAACAAGCCTACAGACACATAGTGCACATATAAAGTGAGCCAACAGCATAATAATACTCCGAATACCTTTATGTTGCTGCATATTAGACCATTGAGATATGTACTATACAGGTGGTCATAATGTTATGCCACATTGATGTGCATTAACGTCCCTGTATTTTTTGTTTCAGTAAAGTACCATTACTTATATGTAGATAGTTCTAAATACTGTTTTGGATAGTTTGTATAATGGAGCAAAATCTTCAAAATGAAGCCTACGTTACTTTCTTTGATATTGACATTCATACCACTAGTAGTTTTTATGATAAAGCACTTATTTCATCTGATTGCTCTTCACATTCCGGAGAACATGTAAAATTGTATATTCTGTTACTTCCAATTTTGTGTGATACAGATGTAAGAGAGTCCCAAATAAATCTATATAATCTGTATACAGTAAGGATTAATAATAATAAAAGCTATATAGCAGTACATTTTCTCAAAACGATGACTTGTGTCAGTCTCAAAACATTTGGCCAGAACAGTAGACTTTCAAAACACAAAGACAGACTGAACTAGGACAGCAGTATTAGTTTACCTATTGTGTATGTCTCTTTGTGCCCAGGGTGTTCTCCGCATACATAAAGGAGGTGGAGGAGAAACCCGGGCCCACCCCCTGGGGCAGTAAGATGCCGTTCGGGGAGATGCTGTTTGAGTCGGGTGGCACTGGGGGGTCCGGGGCAGTAGGATGGGTGCACTCAGTCTGCTTTTCTCACTCTGGAAACCGCCTGGCCTGGACATCCCATGATTCTACTGTGTGTGTGGCTGAGGGAGGCAAGAGTGGCACGTAAGAGGGGGGGGCAGGTGGTTTTTTAATCCTACTAGTTCAGGTTCCGGTTCAGATTTCTTTATTTGTACCCGTAGGTAAATTAGGTTTTCAGTAAAAAAGAGAGAGTCATCTCAAAACATTCACACATACACACAATACAATATAAATAAAAACTGTCAAAAAAAACATGTGCTGAGAATGAATTGTTCTTTGTGGCACTGATTTTGCTGCAGGATCAAAACTGTTTTTAAATGTCTTTGTTCTGCGTTTTAGAACAGAGAATCTCTGACCAGATGGTAGGAGCTGAAACAGATAGTTCAGAGGATGGGATTGATCATGGCTGATACTAAAGCCTAGCCACTGAAATGTGTCTGTATACAGTGAGTCTAGGCTCAGCTCCGGCTGTCCAATCAGCTTACTTGCACATTTCAATATGATTTAGTGAGTTCTTGTTCTTGATTGTTACTGACCTAAACCAAGACACCAAAGAAAATGATCAAATAGACTCAATAATAGTGTGATAAAACAAAGACATGAGAGTATGATCATTAAAAACAGACTGTTTCCTGAAACAGTGCAGGTGCTGATGTTTCTTCTTACAGACGGACTCACAATTGGCTTCAACGTTCAATCCAGAGTCAATGACAGTCCCAAGGTGTTTGTGGTGACCTGCTCCACAGTCTCAGCTCTGACTGTGGCCATGCTTTGACTGAGGTCACTCTTTCTAAAGTCGATGACCATGTCTTAGACATTTAATTTCAAATAAGAATCCTCTCACCATTTTACAAAGTCATTGGTGCAGCACCTCCCTTGGCATTTACAGCAACATCAAATCAGCATTTGCTATTTGTGGCAAATGACAAGATTTTATGTGGCCCTTTTAATCAAACACATACCTGTACTTCCACAGTTTCACTTAGGCTTACATTAACATTTAAGGAATTATTATTTTGTAGAAGATAATTGCACATATTTTTTTTCTTCTCAATATATTTTTGGGGCTTTTTCAGCTTTATTGACAGGACAGTGCCAGGAAATCGGGGAGAAGAGTGTGGAGTGACATTCGGCAAACTGTTGAAATATAATAATAATTATGACATATTTCCCACTTTACATCACAGAACAGGGTCACATAGTCATTTTAAGTGTTTTTAAAAATATATATAATTTAGGAAACCTTTGCACTACAGCATTTTTAAGTTATTCATTGAGAAGATTCTTCAAGATTCTTTGTCTTTATCTGACAACAGACGACATATATTTACCAATTTTTTTCAAGCTCCAGAGAAGTTTGTCTGCATGTTTCATCTTTGTCCTTCACTGTGACAGGGTGAGCAGCCTGAACTCGGAGACCCTCCCGCTGCTGTGTGTCACCTTCATCACCGAGAACAGCCTAGTAGCAGCTGTAAGTACTCTACGGTTCAATGACATTTCAGTCTGTTCAAAATCCTCAGATTAAATGGGTGGCACTTAAGGCCCTCTTTCCCCCTGATGGGCACTCCTGTCACTGCAGTAGAACAAACAACAGTGGAAAGGTGAATGTTAGGTTCCTGTAAAGGTTAGCTCATCAGCATATAGAATTACACAAACATGCACAAATGAAATCAAATACAACAGGTATGTTTACGTTTACTTTTCAGTGACCAATTTGGCCAATGTTAATTCCAATATGGATATTTTGTAAACATGTTTGGATAGGCTTCCTCTTTAGATGTGCCTTTTTTCTCTCTAGTATTTAGTTTTCTCTTGTGTCTCCAGGGCCATGACTGCTACCCAGTGCTGTTTGTGTTTGATGGGGCCAAGGGCAGCCTGACGTTTGGGGGTAAGCTGGATGTCCCTAAGCAGGCAGCTCAGAAGGGCATCAGTGCCAGGGAGCGCTTCCAAAACCTGGACCGGCGAGCTTCTGAGAGCCAGGGTACTGACAAGGACCTCAACTCTCTGCACAAGAACAGCATCAGGTCTGACACAACAATCAACTTTCTGCGAGTTATGACCAGTTTATTGGTTGTACTTTAAAGTCAAAGGGTTTCATTCATTCATGTTTTCCTAAATTACAAACTTTGGAGAAACATAAAAGATCCTCCATGGGATTCACAAAGGCTTGACCACTTAAAGCTGTAGTCTGGATGTTTCAAGATAAGAAATTGTTGAAATGTAGAAAGAAAAAAAAAAGAAAAAAAAGAAAAATGCTTGACCACTAGCGGTTGAGTTTAACTTTAGTCCTTCCCCTGGCCTCTACAGCAACATCCAATCAGAGTTTGGAGACTACCTCACCACTCAAAAACGTCATAACTATTGGTCAGGACTCCATCCCAAAAACAGATTTTAATGCTGATTGATGACTCAATGACTGAATTTAAGTTTTGAGCCTGCAAAATGACCATGAACCATGAAAATGAAATAGCTGACCACACAAATATGTGTTATATTTTAGGTGCTGTTAGTGTTATATTTTAACACTTTTTTCTCTGCTTTATGATATTTCAGTCAAATCTCCGTTCTGGAAGGAGGACGGAACCAGTGCACCAAGTTCTGCACCACAGGCATGGATGGAGGCATGGGCATCTGGGATGTCAAGGTATTGTCAAAGAAAATCTATCATTCTTTCTGATCGTCATCATACTTCTGGTGCGATGATCTAGATTTAATGAAACCAAATAGTGTGTGAAGCCTATTGGTATTCAAGTTACTAGCCATTAAACAGTAGCCACTTTCGCAAGCAAATTACCGCATTCCCATATAATAATATCACCCAACCATCTATCACGGTCACACACAAACCATGAAGTATCAGAATAACTAGCAGCAGCATGAAGTTGGAATTTTTCCCCTTTGAACAAAAAAAATTGCTGTGAATTTTGAAATTAAAAATCATTATTCCTGTTAGATTCTAGTTCTTGATAAATAAAGGATGTTTCAACCAATCAGAGCACTCCTGTCCTGTAGAAGCACGTGATTGGTTGAAAACAAGTGTCCCTGCAATCTAAACCACAAACCCTTATAACACAGCCTCTTAGGTGACTTCTGGTATGCTGTACTATTGACTGTGAAGTTATCTGAGTAGCTTTTTTAACCAATCACACGCTTCCGCAGGACAGGAGCGATTGGTCGAAAAACATTGTTTATTTATCTAGAATCTATCAAGAATAGTATGAGGGAGCTGATGTTTTATATCAAAATTCACAGCTTATTCACAGCCATTTGGATTTTTCTGTTTAAAGAAATAAAGGCCAACTTCAGGCTGCTGCTTGTTATT
Organism: Philypnodon macrostomus; assembly: GCA_036025475.1. Taxonomy (NCBI): domain Eukaryota; kingdom Metazoa; phylum Chordata; class Actinopteri; order Gobiiformes; family Eleotridae; genus Philypnodon; species Philypnodon macrostomus. The sequence goes on from JAVQKC010019932.1 coordinate 11,818, forward strand.
CTCATACTTCTTGTTTTGTGTGAGACCATGATAGAGGAAAGAGAAGGAGAGGAAGAGGGAAGGGGAATGGTGAATGCATCATTCAAGTTTCAAAACGTAGACTTTTTTTTCAGTTTCACAAAATCAGGTAGTGCAGTTTTAAATTGAGTCAAACTAAGACTATTCTTTATTTGAAATTCAATATTTTATTTTTCAGACTTTGGAGAGTGCCATGAAGAATCTGAAGATAGTCTGAGCTGAAGTGTTCTCTAATCAAATAAATGAAGACCCGTGCTGCCGTTTTAAGAAGCTTATTGCTGCAATCTATATTTACACAGTGGGTCATAACGATCAGACCTGAGTTCAACAGCGTTTTATAACTGAAGGCAATCTGAAGGAGTTACCTCAGGTCTGGAACGGTACTAAAGTATAATCTCAACTTTGTATTAATAAAAAAAAAAGCTTATGCTGGTCATAATATGCATTTAATAAAGATTTGCTGTTACATGATGTTCCATGTTTTCTATACAGTTCAAACTTTAGTCTCCAGATGGCAGTGTTGTGAAATTAAAATATAAACCTTATATCAGCAAAACGAACGCGATAACTTTTGCACACAGGTACATATCATAAAGACGCCGAACTGTATCGATTTTGGTATCTCTACTATGACTATTAATTAAATAATTATATAATTACTTCCCAAAACTGTGAGCAAAAAGTTTTTGCTGGATCTTTTTCATGTTTTGCACACAGGTACATGTAATAAGTTTGGTACTTCTACGATTAATGACAATTAAATAATTAAGTAAAGCCCTGACGCTCTTTTATGAAGCCAATAATCCTGCTGAACATAAACGAAATGACTGAATAGCGCCCCCATGTTTATGACCCCTATGGGACCCTGGACACACTTACTTTGGCCGAGAGCAATGAAAGTTGGTACAGTGATTCTCCACAGTGTACCCAACATAAAATATTATTATGACCCCACCCTACAACAAACAGGAAGTCGGCCATTTTGGTTTTGAAATTGGGAGGTCAGGTATATTTGACAGCCTCTAACTTGCACATACTTTGCCCGATTAGGTTTAAACCCCTCAAGCCGCAGATGCGGACCAACGTGGTTCCATAATATCGTCGTTTTCGCCGATATAATCAGAATCAAACTAGTCTCGTAAGTACCACTAGGGGGGGCCTGAGTGCCACTAGAGATAGCTGCACCACAGTTTGAGAACCACTATACTATAGGATGTGCGATTATCTCCCAACCCCTCCTCTCTTCCCTTGTCTGGTATTTATTCTGTGTTGTTTCGTTTTTATGTAAATTACTGAATCAATCAATGTATAAATGTGAGGCATACCCAACTCTAAAATTCATACAATGCCTACACTATCTTGCATTAAGCTGTTTTTGTGTAATTACATGTTGACGAGCCCATTCCCATACATTAGTCACACATTCAGACCACTCAGACACAGATTATGTTTAATAGTTCTCTAACAGTCATATAAAGGCTTATGCATCCCACACAGGACCATTATAATCAACATATATCACACTCTTTAAAAAGACAGTTCATGTGCTGGCTCTGTCCTTCTTGATGTTACTTTACTTTGTGGATTTTAAATCAGTCCAACTAGAAACGTGTATTCAACTCCCATGGGCCACATTCATAGAATTTTATAGTGCGGTCCAGTTGTACTCAAATGTTCAGAATTGGAGTTGTAAAAATCAACTGGCCTTGGTGAGGGAATTCCTACTTGGAAACTCGGGGCAACTCGGACTAATTTCAAATATATCTCTAATATAATTTGAGCCATTCACTACTGTCAACATAGTACCTGTTAGCATGCTGCTGTGGTGTATTTTGGCATCTGCAGTGACAAAACGAGTTAAACCACCTGTTGTTTCTAATCCTGGTAACTGCTACATGAAGCTGTTATACATTATAATGTTATAGATTTGTTTATGTCAACTCTGAGTTTTCCGAGTTCTGACTTCCAAGGACAACTGGAATACAGCATAATACATCTCAAATACAATCTAGAATGAGTAGATTAAAGCTGATAGAAGTATTACAATTCTACAATTACATTATTCATTCACTCCTCAGTCACACCTGGTTGTAGTAAGCTACTTGTGTAACCACAGCTGCCCTGGAGCACACTGCCAGTCTGCGCCTACGGCCCCTCCGACCACCATCAATCACACAACCACAATCATTCATAGACAATGTTGTTAAGTGTCTTGCCCAGGGACATAGAATATAAGACTAAATATTAGTTTACTTTAAAATACATGCACCATTAAGGTTAATAAATTGAGTTGGACCCATAATCGGACTAGCTGAGAACCAATGTCCTTAGAATTTCTTGTTGCTATGTAGAAAATTCACACTTTATTCATATGCCTTGCCAATCAGAGGGTTTTGGTTACTATTTTTCATGGCAGAGGATTAGCATTGGGTCAGTTAAGTAAGTTGATTTGAAAGATTTACTGTAAATGTGGGATACAGTTTTCACGGTTTAATTCATATATCATTCGATCCCAGCAACTATGTGGCTTAAGTGGAGTTGCAGATCAGTTCACAGAGCATACACTGAAAGGAGCAGAAGCCATTCCCTATTAATAGTGTTTATCACAGGAAAACATGCTCTTCTATGTGATGACATGTTTTTATTAACATTTGATATGTCTTGTTAATATGACATGATGCTTACATTAAAAATTGAAACACGTATGTGATTAAGGATTTACTCCTGTCAAACTTCACCTCAGTGAGTCAAACACAAATCTACTTTCTAACCACACACTTGGTCCCTACTCAAAAGCAGAGGCGAGCTAATGACCTGAGGAGGACATCAAACAGAATGTGTAAGTAACGACACACATTGATGACAGTTCTGATGTTTCTGTCGGTAATTAATTTCACCTCTTTTGGCCCATTGCTCATGCCATCTACTGTATGCATATATTTTCTGGGGGCCACATGCAGACCTTTGGACTTTTTAATCCGGCCCGCCAAGCATTTTCTCATGTTTTAAATGATCAATTATTGGCAATTTATCACTCATGTTGTTATAACCTGCAGTAACCAGTTAACTCCTTATTGACACATATATTTTCACTGAGTTCCGATCAAAGGCTGTATGTCTCTTTTGTCAAGAAATGGTTAGTTTACAAATATTACAATATCAGCCGGCCCACTTGGCACATTTTTAAACCCCATGTGACCTTTGAGTCAAAAAGTTTGCCCACCCCTGCCTTAGACAATGTCCAGTGTCACTCTCATATGTATTCACTAGGATCAATTTAGAATCAACAATTCAAATACATGCATGTCTTTGGACAGGGAGGAACCTGGAGTACCCGGAGAGAACCCAAGGCAACACAGGGAGGGTGTGCAGACTCTGCTCAGAAAGCGATATATCTAATATGCTTGAATATATGCTTGAAAAAAGGCATAATATGAGCCCTTAAATGCAGACATAGATGTATAGAATGTCACCAGTATATGCTCATTAGCAGCTTACTCTTCCAACCCAAGCTTTTTTCCTACTCATTTTCCCTCAAGGAGAAAGCACATGAGGTACACAGGTCATGACGACGTTGAAGAGAAATGTCCACTCACCTGTAAATAATGCATGCGCTGTTCCGGCACGTGTCACAGTTGGCCGTGTCCTGCCCGGTCCGATAGGAGAGTCTGTGGAAGAGATAAAAACCACTGAATGAGTAATTATAACATTTTCCCATCTGCAGTTCAGCTATATATGTAGTATGATTTACTTGTGCGGGCTCTGGGCCATGCTAAAATAGGCCTAGCCATGCCCTTGCCTGTGTTTTTTATTTCAAATTTAATGTAAAGCTGTGGATGATTTACTAGTTAAAATTGTGTATAAATCAAAATCTAAAGGTCTGATCTAAGACTAACCCTGGACCAAACTAGAGCTAAACCAGAACTACAACAGGACCACCAAACCAGGACTAAACCAGTACTATACCAGAGCTAATCTAGGACAAAACCAGGACCAAACCAGTACCATACGAGAGCTAATCTAGGACCAAACCAGGACCAAACCAGGACCAAACCAGGACCAAACCAGGACCAAACCAGGATTGAACTGTGATAAGTTGATGTTGTTTTCTTCCCTCAGCGCCTGGTAACAGCTCTGGCCTCTGCCAATCAGAGCGCTCGGTTGTATCGTCCAATCAGAGCTGTGGTAAACTTGAGGGGTCGGACCACCAGGGGGCGTACCCGCTGCTATTACTGGGTCAGCTGCTGCTCGGCGTCGGAGCGGTGCCCATCCAACCGTTTGGCATCTCCTACATCGATGACCACGCCAGTCGACGCAACGCCCCGCTTTACCTGGGTACCAGTATAGATGTGATAGAGGGATCCACTCCCAGAACAGACTATAGATGTGATAGAGGGATCCACTCCAGGACAGACTATAGATGTGATAGAGGGATCCACTCCAGGACAGACAGGCTATAGATGTGATAGAGGGATCCACTCCAGGACAGACAGACTATAGATGTGATAGAGGGATCCACTCCAGGACAGACAGACTATAGATGTTATAGAGGGATCCACTCCAGGACAGACAGGCTATAGATGTGATAGAGGGATCCACTTCAGGACAGGCTGTAGATGTGATAGAGGGATCTCTGATAGAGAGATATATAAAGGTAGAAATAAAGAGAGAGTTAATGGTGAACAGTGAACAGTGTAGAACTGAAAAGACACAAGCTCAAGCTCCTGATGCAGCTCGTCTGTCCCTGAGAGAGATCTCTGAGATCCACCTGTTCTTCAGCCGTCCTGGACATGAGCTTTCTCATAAAGGGAGGTTTTGAGTGGATGATAGTTTCTGTTTTATTAGGGAGAGAGCACAGTTCTCGTTGTACATTTGATGTTTTTAAAGGTTTGACAGACTGTCAGTGTCACGACACCAGCCCCAGGACGTCTTCACCGATCACAGACCCCCGACCCAGGTGTGACTCGCCTCTGTCCCGGGCCCTGACGTCAGAGTCAGCTCCTTCACGTTTGCATTGGGCTGCTACATTCTGTGCTATGCATCGGCTCGACAGCGAACATCATAAATGGTGTGAATAAATGCTCCTGGAGCATATCTTGTGGATGCGGAGTAGTTGAGAAAAATCAATGCAGACCATCAGAGAAAAATAAAACTACATTTCGCTGTGGTCTTTAAGCCCGGGTCGCAAAGCCTATGGATTTTTCGAATGCAGCCCGAGTTAAAATGACACTATGTCAAAATGGATCCGTCCTTATGGCTGTGCATTATATATAGTTTTGATTATCAGGTGAATGTCAAGACGCTTTTATCGGTGCATTAAAAAGTCTCATGTTGGAGCCGAGGTAAACCCCCCAAGGGACTGAACATTAGATCATTAGACCTATTATTTTTCCTATTCATCCGCCTCGTACGTCGCACACAGAGGCCCTGAACAAAGATGAAGTCTCAATATTTTCTGCACAATGATCCGGTGTGGAGAAAATCGTATTTTTATACATCAATACGAAGTGGCTCAATAGCGCCTCCAAAATCAGAACTGAACGATGACATCTGGGGCCGTGACTCTTCATATCACACAGAACATAAATATGATTATGGCCCCACCCGGCAACAAACAAAGTCAGCCGTCTGGATCGAACTCTTACGGTTGGGGGGCACCTCCTGCCAGTTACACACGGGGCTTTGATTGTGGGAAGACACCAAAGAACCCACCATGACACAAGGAGGACCTACTAGATTGTGTTTTGTAGCACTTTTCTAGACCAGAACCTGGATTCACATCTCCAGAAGGCTCCCTGGGCCCTTGGCTCACCAGGTCCTCATGGGGTCATCACCGGGTCCTTATGGGGTCATCACCGGGTCCTCATGGGGTCATCACCGGGTCCTTATGGGGTCATCACCGTGTCCTTATGGGGTCCCTGAGACTGACCTCTCAATGGGCCCAAATAGTGTTTTTACTGAACATGGCTCTACATAATTTCTGTGTGGTTATCTGAGAGTGACCTCAGAGAGTGACCTCAGAGAGTGGCCTCAGAGAGTGACCTCAGAGAGTGGCCTCAGAGAGTGACCTCAGAGAGTGACCTCAGAGAGTGGACCTTAGAGGGCAGACCTCAGAAAGTGACCTCAGAGAGTGACCTCAGAGGACGGACCTCAGAGGACGGACCTCAGAGAGTGACCTCAGAGAGTGACCTCAGAGAGTGGACCTCAGAGAGAGGACCTCAGAGAGTGACCTCAGAGAGTGGACCTCAGAGGACGGACCTCAGAGAGTGACCTCAGAGAGTGACCTCAGAGAGTGACCTCAGAGAGTGGACCTCAGAGAGTGGACCTCAGAGAGTGGACCTCAGAGAGAGGACCTCAGAGAGTGGACCTCAGAGAGTGACCTCAGAGAGTGGAC